>JAQIWH010004042.1:0-18038 GCA_034695005.1 Cryptops parisi | reverse complement strand
TGTGTAAAGTCAAGACGACGATAGGTTTTAGTATCGCTTGATGCTGCTTACTTAGTGCACAGCGAGCACAGTGTGGAGTTTCCATAAAGCATGGTCAGCCAATCAGAAAATTTCTATTTCCTGACATCCAATGGTTTCGAGCACTTAAAACTACTTGCTCGTAGTTTTTTAAAATCTTGTTTACAAATTGTATGCTAACAAGATCGAAACTTTAAAAAAAAAGTGGATCGGAGCTTTGGCAACACTTTACCAGGTAAAACTGATATTTAAATACTGTCAAGCTCGAAATTGACGCGACCTGGATGTCTTCAAATTTGACAGACAAAATTATCGCGCAGGATTAATTAGTATACCAAGTTTAAAGTGTTTACGATACTGGGAACGTATGTAAAAACGAACTTCAAAAGTTGAAACAGGCTGAAAATTTGTTTACGACCGGTCAAGTTAAATAAAAGGTTGTAATAATAAGAGACCTGTTCTCCAAGATTGACTATTTGTAAACGAATTTTGACCTCCTACTCAAGTTATCTTCAGTGATTGTTTTAACTGAAACATGGTTACGTGGCGACGAACAATTCCAATTCGTTGTGGCGCACATTACTAACAACAAGTTACTATAAGTCCGCCTTTCCCAAATGGGGTTCCGCGAAACCTAGGGTTCTGCGAGGTGAAATTTGGGAGGTTCCGCAAAAAAAAATCCAAAAATTAAATAAATTAAATAAATTGTACTCATTAAAAGTTTAAAATATTGGGTGAAGAAGACAATGATTGATCACTTTTACTGCACAGCTTGTGTGATTGGCAGCTGCATTTATTTATATGGGCCACAAAACTTTTTTGTAGATAGTTTGTGAAGAAAATAAACAATAAACAAATAAATACTGTAAAATAAAAATCGCATACATCGAAACCTGCATAAATCGAATCAAAAATAGAATTTTTCAAAACTCGTCAAACTGAATAACCCATTACTCGAAAATAAAAAATCGCATGAATTAGGAATCGCATAAATAAAAACCACATAAGTATAATGTAACAAAACTCGCATAAATCGAATCAAAAACGGAAATTTTTCTGTCTCAAACTTTTTCAGTGTGCGACAGATTGACATTGAGTTTGAGTCTGAACCTTCACAATTTTATTTTCGAAAAGTCACTGAGATTATCAACTACTCACGGTGAGTAGGCATTGTCGATACAGTGCCCTTTGGCTTCATTTTATGCATTAACTCAGAAACTGTAAAAAATTGAGTTTGTTCGCTATGGTTTAACATAATCCACATGTACCGTTAACTAGTATCATAAAAAACACTTACATTACAAGCCTGTACTTTTCCACCAGGAATCCCAGCACAGATGACATCATCAGAGATGTTTACCCTAGGACGGCTCGATTCATAAATTGCTTGGCAAGTTTTTTTATCGTACACTGAAATTGCGACTTCTTGTAAAGTTGATGATGTTGAATATACTGGTACCCCTTCATCTGGTGAAATATGAATTTTTGAGGTGTTTTGAAGATATAAAGTAGACGCCAAATGTTACGATTAGTTCATGTCTTTTTGACTTTGTTAGATCAAATATTAATAATATCTGATAACCAGGTTTTGCCTAAAAGGTCTAGTAAATTTTTAGCAACAAAGCAAAAAATCCATATAAAAATTGGTATACTTATTTGTGTACTTACAGCGATCATGGACAATAAGCGTGTCACCTCGCTTCACAGATCTATTTTATACCGTATGCTTTGTTTTGATGCATTGTTAAAATTTGACAAAACGTTTCAGGAACAACATGTACAATATTTTGTAATGTCTAAGCTTTAAAATATTTTTATAGTAAGAAGCTGACAAATTTTCTTTACGTGACCTTCTTTTTAAGTTTGCAAATACATAAAATATAAATACAGGGCTTGGCATTAGTAGGTATGCAATTTGAACAAGGTTACATAGTGTTGCGTTGTCGTTACTTTACAATTTCGTTTCCCAATAAAGTAAAAATAACAAGAAACATAATATTCACTATCTGTAACAGTTATTTTTTCTACTGCATCGATCCAAAGAAGTTTTAGAACAAGGTTTAGACGATATCCACCAAGTTGGCCAACTGCACGTTCATGCTACTTGTCATACTTACCCCTTACCACGTAGGAATGCTTGATTTTGTCTCGATATACCACGCAACGCAATGAGAAGTCGCCATTTTAAATAATTACACGTTTTTACGACACACACACCACCTTCATGTACAAACATGGCTGAAAATTACTTTCACAAATGTGTGTGACCTGTTTCATTCTTCCTATTTTTAACCGGATTCAAAAAAAAGAAGGTTAACAATTCGACCCGGTTTTTTGTTGTTTTTTATGTATGTACATCCATCCAAAAATTCAACTTGAAACTTTTCTTATGGGATTTGCATTGTGAAATTTCGGGTTTTGTTTACTCCTTGGAAATTTTTATTTGAAAAAATTTCAAGGACACTTGAAACATACAGTAGTATACTTGATTTTTTTTAGGTAAGTTTTGAGTGATTTTTACTCACTAAAAGACAGAGTATTTGAATATAAATACCACTCCTCTAGGAGCGAGCTACATTTTAGACCCAACCCTTGTTAGCACAACGAGACATTCTTTTATTTTGGTTGCTGTTTGTACGTTTTATTTTCCTGTTATTTTTTTTTGCCGTTCCCTTGAGACCACTTTCGTTGAAATAAAAAAACGGTATACGGTAATTCACACCTGTATATATTATTAGTATTTGTGTGATAAGTTGATATGATCGATATGCACTTATTTTACTTACTCGGGTGAAGACATCCCCAACCTATTGCAACACACGTACTTCCTTCGAACGTGGCATTTCCAGGCAGACAAACTTGTTTCACATTGTCGTTGGTTTCAATTGGTAGATCTTCTTTTAGTTTAATTAGTCCGATGTCATTGTTAGAAATGAACCGGTCTTCATCGAACCCTGGATGAGCTATGATCTATAATGTCAAGTCACGAGTTTCAACACTGAGCTTGCTAACTTTAAACTTGCCATTCCAATCTATTTGAAAACAACCTTTTAGAAGTAGTATAATAAACACTACTGGTATTTGTTACCTTTTCGATTCCAACGAATAATTTGGTGTCTTCTGTTACTTGACGCTCGTGTTGCCCTACTATAGCTGTGGTATTTTTTAAATCGAATCTATTATAAAACATGACAATTAAGTTTTGTAAGTTAAGTTAATTTTGATTACTATTAAACAACTTATTATTTATAAATAAATATTCATATTTATAATTTTGGTATTTTTAATTTTGTATAACGGCGAATGATGTGAAGTGAAGTCACATACATCTCAGCAAGCTTTTGTATTTTCTTTTTCTTTTTTAAGATATTGCACGAATAAGACAAAGTGATTAGTGTTTCTTACGCAAATACACAGTGTGCAGCTGTTAGAATCCACCGGCTGTTAATAATAGATCCACCGCAATAGTGCATAATTTTTCCCATAACGTTTATTTCGAATGCAACTTGCCATGGCCAAGAATGTTTCACAGCTTCATGACCGCCAACTATTCTGTGCGACACAGTTTCCAACTTACGGGTACTACATTCTGTAAAAAAGAAAACCCACTTATTTTAGTCGTATTTATAATTTAGGGGAGACCAGGGCACTTTGGAACATTTTTTAGTTTTTTTATTATAATTCTTGAACGAAATGTCTTCAGCAATGAACCTAATGATGTTCAATGACTTCACATTTCAGCTATATTTTATATAGGAATGTTTTTTTATATATTGGTTGTTTGAATTGTAATGTATTGTATATAACATCCTGCGTGTATTGCTTATGGGTTTTTTTATGTACTTTGTCCCAAGTTGGACGTTATATTAATATAAATAAATAAATAAATAAATAAATAAATAAATAAATAAATAAATAAATATACAGTAATTATTTTGACCTGGAAATGTGTCTTTAAAATTCAAATGAAAATATTTTAACTTGCACCTGATCTGGGGCAAGTTGAAACACCATATGGATTACATTGAATCACGTAGTGATAAGTTGACACATCCTGTTTAATTCACTTAATTTATATTGTAAACATTAATAGACTACTAAATACAAAACAAACGATTACTGAAAAAATATTTTTACCATTTTGGGAACATTTTAAGAATCGTAAAGCAAAACCAAACCAATTGCAAAGAAATTCTCTATTGTGTCAAACGTGAATTAAAAATTAGAATCGCAGAACATAAAGGAGACAAAAAGCCACACAATACTGACAATATACGCACCCTTTTACACCCTTCTATTTAAATTGCTCGACCGTTGCTTGTGTGTGTAGGTCTGTTCTAATAAATATTTTTAGATCTATTTTGAACCACTTCCCAGTATCCCAGAACGTTGAAATTTGAAAATTGAACAAAATGTTACAAGGAACATTTTTCCTATTCACTTTTGACGAATCAATGTCGCGTAAATGTAACAGGAATAAAGAGTTTTTTCTCGAGTGTTGCTGATAATGAGAACCACACATTCATTTTCAAGCATTGTTAAACTTATATCGAGTAAGGTGGAGCCCTAATCAGGCATTGTTATAAATAAACATACACGTAACACGTATGAACGCATAAAGCTTACAGTTCCCTACACCGAGTAATTGACACGCATACTTATTTTAACAAAGTCAGGCTTATTATTCTGAAAAAAAAAGATTGGGAAGAAATTGTAATTAAACAGATTTGAAGAGCACTAATGAGAATGGTCGTAACTTTTGCATCGACCTAATATTATCCGATCGTCCTATTATCGTCCTATTATCCGATCTGCAGAAGTTGAAAGTATATTCATAAGCATCATTTACCTCGGTTTGTCGTACCAGCTGATTTTCAGTGATATGTGAAAAAAGAAAAAAATAGTTAGCCTCCTGGAATCTCTAAATGCTGTATAAAATTAAATTTTCCGACTAGTGTGTTAATACTCTTTTCTGGTAGCCAAGGATCTCCTGGACACCAACAGAGTCCACTGGATCTTCGATAGCATTGGCCTATACATTGTTTTCTATTAGTTGCCATATCGTCGTCACCATCTTTGTTGTAATCGTAAGCTAAGATTGGTGGAAAGCTATTGCCAAACCCAAGTGACAGTCGGTTATTGGGAAAGCGCTTGGTTGGGCAGTAACACGTCTTGCCAATTCTTTTGCAACGTGTCGGACAGTGGTGCTTGTTTCTCTTTGCATCTGCGAATGATTTTCAAAGATATTGAAAAGTTGTTGTAGTGAAATAGTTGTCTTTTTCACTAAATAAAGCACACCTGTTGAAGAGCATCCAATGATTAACAACAGCAGGAGAACTTTCAGGTAAATTGCACTAAACATGCTAGATACGTTGTGTGTGGCAGATACATGCAGCAATGTGGACTCAAATAGCGAGTGTTGGTTTACAGTTTGTGGAATGATCATGTAATTATAGTGCAGTTTGTGGAATGGCATGTAATTATGTTACTTAGAAAGGTGAAGGGACCATCTGCCACAACTGATTTAACGCGACCCATTCAAGGCTGAACTGTTTTGCCGCGGCTTTTTAGCCGTGTGGACCTTTCGCCACCAAATTCACCACAGGCGTTTTGATTCTGAGATCGGAATAAAATCTGGTTGAAAAAAAACTTTTAAGTTATTTAACTGTAATTGAATCTCTGTTCTCAAAACTGGGATACATAAACGAGTAAGTAAAATTTTGCTATTAAGTTTCATTTTAAAAATAAGTATTTGGGAAATAATAATATAAAACAAGTTCTCTGTCCTGGTTTAACACACAACGATCGTCCATAAATTAATGCAACTTTATTGACCGATTTAATCAATAAAAAGTTCAACGATGAAGTAGTGTCAAATGTATTCGGCTTTGAAGTTTATAAGAGGTACAAATGAGTTCCGATCCGTATTCTAACATAAGCAGGAGAAGTCTGAATCAAAGCACAATGAACTTTGGATTCCAAGTTCCTCTTAAGCTACAAAATTACCTGCGGATTGTTTAATGAATCTCGTTGAGCATGTTGTTAAAAGACACACACTTTGTGACATGGTGTCTAGTAGATGACACGATAACTGAAATACTTAACAAAACAGTCACTGACAACAACAATATTTAACATTGGCAGACTATGCTGCATTTAATGACCACTGTCAAGAGAATTACATCGACAAGTAGATAGTGAGGAATAAACGTTTCAATTTTCATTTTTTCTTAAGGTCGTCCTCCTTACATGTCATCTTCTCTACATATGATGGCATCTCATTCAGGACATCTTGAAAGTACACAGGTAGATCATTCGATACAACACTACTCATCACTTCAGGTGCCGCTTCCTTTTTCCCCTTTTCACACAGACGTTTTGCCTCTGCATCGGAACTGACACACTCAATGGTAAGTAATTTTGCAGGAATACGGCAGTATTCCAGGTAATCTCTATTTTCATCGGTACATACTATTCTTCCTCTAGTGTTACTAATTTGTTGCTCGAATATGTTCATCTCTATCAAGAATTGCGCGTTTTTCCAGTTCATTATCATGTGTGCTGCAACGTGTTTATGTTTCCTAGAAATAAGTAAGTTTAAAATGATCATTTCAAAATGATTTATTCTAAAATTAATTAAAAAATTGAAACATTTGTTAAATCACTATAAAAAATCAACGTTTACAAGTTACTAAAAATGTGAGTAGTGAGAGTAAGACTTTTTAGATGAGTGAAACTAGTATTAGAGTGCAAGTAAGGAAAAGTACGGAAACCACTTGTATGGAACTACTAATAATATAAGTACAGTAAGGCAGTAGATTTTGAACTATAAACCTAGTGTTTTAAATTTAGAAAATATTGTTTACATACACGTTACATATCAAAATAAGTAAACATAATAAACATACTCATTTAAAAACGTGCAGTTGCACTCAGCATGAAGATCATCAATGGTCAGTGTCAAGTTCTCTTTAGTTACACCGTCCTTCAATTCTTTCACATCACTTGGACCACCTAGTTTTATAGTGTGCATTTTGGTCATCTTGCATTCATGGCAAGGGCCTTTCATTATCGAAAGCACCACTGGTTCTTTTTCCCTGTAGTGCGTACATCACATTTTAACAACAAGAATAATCATTTAAAGTAATTTTCTAGAGTTGCCAAATGCATACATTACAACGTTTTATTCAACTACTAGGCTTGACCGTTGTGTATGTTTGTGTCTGTGCACTTCAACGTTTTTGCGGTTTATTTTATCCAACTTTTAGATGAACGTTTCCGTGTATATACACGATGTGATCAAAGTTTTTTAAATTGTCTTGCAAAGCAGTACCTCAAATAGAGAAATAGTAGACATATAGTCTACATATTCGCACAAGTACATGTAGCTCGCTACATTCAGCAAAAATATAAGTTTGAGCATAGTAATACTCTTTACACAAAAGTGCGTTTACATTCACATTTTAATTATGCAATTTCTGTAAACTAATACTAATCATCATAAAACTAATTCTTTAGGTCTCAATGTATACGATGTATGCATTTCAACAATCTAAGTACTTTAAAACTTTGGGATATACTCCCGATTAGAGAACTACGGATTTTTTATGTATCTATTCTTGTAGGTCTTCGTGACAGAAATCAGATAGCGTATATCTTAATAGGCGCAGATAAAGATTAATTTTTCTATTAATCGAGTTTAAAAATTTGAAAATCCGTATGAGAGTAGGACGTTAATTTTAGTTTTCAAAAATAATTTTTTTTTGTATTGCAGAGTATTTTATATGCTTTTTGCAAGATATTTTTGTTAATATAATCGGCAAAATAAGTTAAAACTTTGCTCATTACAGTTAATTTGCCGCCTGTTGGTGCTCCTCTGTACTTCACTGCACTACTTCTTTTTCTCAGGGTGTTCAATGATTGTTTCAAAAACACGATTAATTTATAAACTATCAATCCAAGACAAATAAAATATACATTAATATTCATATTTAGCCGAAGAATTAAATTTACCTTTTGAAACACTAACGAATTTTTATAACTGCCATAACATAAAAATTGGCAAAAAATTTATATCAGTAAAATTAACCACTACTAAGATATTTGATACTATACTGTATCTGATTTCTCCAAATAGCACCTACAAGAATGAATAAATGAATGAATGAAAAAAAAATTGAATTGGCTATTCAGCCAAACTTTGTCTCTTTGCATTTACTGAATGAAAACTAAACTGTGATAATTTTTGTTTAAAAAGTAATTACCCCAATTCGTAACCGAGTTCTCCTAAATCGTGTATTACATTAAGATCACAGTCGGAAAGGTCCCATTCATATTCGTCAATATTTCTTCTTGCTATGCAATGAGTCGTGAAAAAATAAGTCTTAAATCATTGTTTAACTTATTTTATTTAGTCTACAACAGTCCAGAATAAATAAAAAATTCAAAATTGCACAGAAAATTAGAAACGATGAGTAATAAAAATAAATGACAAAGACAAAAAAACGTAATAAACGATAATAATTGATATGGTGAAATAAAAGCTTGTCAATCTCCTTACATCTACGTAATTACATGATCTTGTCCAGAACACAAGCCTAATATACAATTTTACCCATTCAAAATCTTTTTATGACGTCATCAGAAAAAGATGATATGAAAGTTCCTTTGAACGACAGTAGTTTAGTAGTTTCCAGCTCGTTACTTTACCAGTTTCTGGATTTTCCAAAAATATAAATCTAAAAAACCACTTTGTCGCTGAGTATTGTATTTTTTATAGTTTTTTACCAGAGAAACCGGATTTCCTGAACACTTTCAAAAATATGGCTTGTCATTATATTGCCCAAAGTCCTTCCTATGTACGGGAATGGAGTATGTCAGACACATGCTAAAAATTTTGTAGAAATTATAACCAGATCTCTGAGTATTAAAACAACTAAAATTAAACTTTTTGGTTGGTATGTTAAGCACGGGAGTTTAGAAATTAACAATAAACGTTCGTTCTTCTTTGTGCATAATTTTTATTTCATCTCATTTATTAGTTACTGCTTTCACAGGTCAACTGAAACTTTCAAATGTTCAAAACAAAAATGATGTCTAAAATTAAAACTTTTTTGACCTTAAAACTAAAAATAGTTAGACCTGGTAGTACTTGTTACGCTGAAATCGAATATGTTTCTAGAATAGTAATTTGTTTTACTATAATAATTCAATTTCCTAAGTTGTTTGCCTAATTTTGATTATTTGACTGTTTGGGCTGTTACATACTGGATGTTTATTGAATTTTTCTATCAAGCATGGTTTACAAATTATCGAAGCAATGAAAATTTACCCCAACTAGTGTATCTAAGCTTACTACCTGTTTATAAAAATGGCTTTTATTACAATGAAAATATACGCACACTCAACTTTAAAATGTACGCGTATATGTTTTTCTCCTACATTGAGCTTCCGAAACATCTCTTGTCAGTGTTTAGAAATTAATCATTGTTTCACAGAAAAAAAAATATTTTTATCATTGTTTGTGAAGTGTGTAGCTAGTTTTTGAAAAACCCTTAAAATAAAATGGACATTGAACGCCTGTAGAGACACGATTCAACATATACATTATAAAATGTTGTTGTGTCAGTTGTGAGATGACAACCAGGAAAAGAAAACGATTATGTTAAAAATTGTAGTGAAAACGATCAACTCATCACTGTTTTCGAAGAGAAAAATGTCATCAATGTCTCTATAATCTATCTACCGATATTGAATTAGTATCATGATCCTGCAATGTGAGTCTAAACATTCACATTATGGTCTCGACGTTTCCTCCAAAACTTTGGTGCGGTTATTAATGAACACGAGGAAAGGTTTCACCAGGACATTGCTGAATTGGAACATCGGTACCAAGAAAAGTGAAGCCTCTTTATGTTGGCAGTCTATTGCTGGACACTGACCAGAAATATTCCTGATCATGAGGACCGATATAAACGAAAATTGGATTTCGGACATTTCATCGACGAACAGTTCGTAGAACGGACATTTCACCGAAATGCCCGTCGGCAAAAAGTCCGTCGACGAATTGTCCGGTCACGGCGAACTTTATTTGAGTTTGTACAGCTTTTCAGTGTAATAAAGGCTATTTATGAATAATTAACACAATACATGCACTAGTTGTGAATCTTCATTGCTCGTTAACTTACAAACCATGCCAGATAGAAAAAATTCTAAAAAATAAAAATAAAATATATAAAACAAATACTATTTTTGTTTCTGGGCATAAAATGGTTTGGTTTCTTGACAGGTGTTATATTACTTAGGCTACTAGCGATCCGTCTGGTGACAAATGTGAGTACGTTTCTTCTTTCCTCTCCAGCATACCGTAATAATGAACACAGTTCACGTGATAATGCTGAGCCAAAGCAAAATAAAATAAGGCAATTCACTCTTTCGCTACGAAAGCACGTTGTAATCTTTTAGTTATAGAGGTAAGTACCAGCAGTATACTACAACGAGGAAACTGAAGCTAACAGAAAAATTCAGAAGACATAAATGGAAGGCATCGGACAATATAATGATATGCACATTTTTTTAATTGTTCAGAAAAACTGTTTTTCTCGTGAGAAACTTCAAAAAGAGTACCAAACTAAACAATAGGATGATTCTCTAAGTTATGTGCCATTTTTTGGTAAATCCAGAAATAGTCAAGTAACTAGCAAAAAACAATACCGAAGGACAGTTTAATGTAAAAAATGTTATTTTTGAAAAAAGTGTGAGTCATCGCTATATTGCCCGAAACCGTCATATTTGGAAAATCAGCATACAATACAATCCATTAGAAAGAGTATAGGCCGAAACATCGACAATCAGCATACCGACAATTTAAAATACCGACAGTTCAAAATCCCTAACCGAACCCCGAATGTCGGTATTTTGAACGGTCGGTATTTCGATTGTCGGTATTATGATTGTCGGTGTAACGGCCGGGACCGCTTTAAAAACAGCTATTTTCAAGCTTGGTCCAAAAAACCTTGTCTTTGTATGGCACCCATATATAAGGAGATATACAGGATGTACTAAAAGTCTTTACTACTAGTTTAAAAATTATACTTGAAAAGCTAGTATAATGAAACTGTCGAGTTTGGGATGTAATAGTATCATGGGAGTCTTTCCAGTGGTGCAGCTTACATTGGACTTGAAGTGTATTTTTTAGGTCGATAAATTTTAAATTCCTAATTCTAAATGTTCTCATTAATCAACAACAGTAAGTTACAATATCCGAAGGCACACTATATACCATTCTAATCTAGCCAACCATACGTTTACGAAATTATAAGTTTCTTTTTGGAACATTTGACAAAACAATTCTAATTTGTTAGGCAATATTCCGTAAATACATGTGTTTCTCTTGCTATTTGTGATGTATATCCCTAAAAATAAATTCAATCCACTACTAGTGTTTAGAATAAACGAAAATAACAATTCAATTGATAAACGGCAATGAAAGATAACAATCACTAACCGCTTTCAGCATCATTGACCAGCAACACGATAACGAACAAATAATAAATAAACATCTTGGTGAAGTAGGATATAACTAGAAAGAAATACAAAAACACTCAGTGTCAGACTGCCAATAATAACTCCTAAAACAAAGCAATGGATGCCATTCTTGGAATTTGTTTATTCTAAGCCTACATTTATATTGTTCCTTCGAGTTAAAAAGCAATGGCAAGATGTCCATTTTTTTCACCATTATCACAGAGATATCCTGACAATCTGTGCACAAATTCCTTTAAATTATCTAGTTTGTTAAAATTACAATTTTATATTCACCTGTCGTTGAAGCATTCATCGAGCAGACTGTCTCGATCATGGAATATGCACGGGTATTTAAACAACGTGGTTCTAAAACCAGTGAAAGCGTAAAAGAAGCAAAACATCTGCCATTACGAAATTTGAGGAAATTTCAGTTTCCACAGGAAATGTACATATTTCAGTAAGCAAATATGCCAGTTGTAGGAACTTATGGAACCTACTAAACACATGCATTTTAATCTGCAAACGTGCAATTACATCCCTAAATTGAACGTACGAATTTTATTTATTTCATGCATTGTCTGTTTTTTTTTTTCATTTTGTGTAATTAGATTAGTCAAGAATAGTTTTGGTAATCAATTTTTCATTCATCATTTATTTTACATAGATAAAGAGTAAAATATTATGTTGAGTGTTTAAAGTATGACAGAACTTATTTCATTTTACACATTTACCGTACTACACTAGTCTTTCCCCAGCTCATCGACTTATTTATGTTACACTTACGTTCAGTATACACACAGAAGTTAGGACACAGAATAAACTTTATTTGTTTTTATTTTTTAAAATTATACATTTCGTTGGAATAAATTCAATATAAAAATCGGGTAAAACCATGCAAGATATGTTTATACAAGGCTTTTTTCAAACGTAAACGAATCTTAATACATTTTACTAAATACATTAAATGAGTTTACGCATTTGAAAAGGATTTTTCAAATATGAGTAGTGAAATTAGTTTCAAGATGAAATGATATTCTATGAGAATTTATTAAAAGTTTGGACAGATAAGGTATAATGTGATTCCAACTGCATTGGGAATTTTTCCCTAGCTCTAAATTTGAAACTGTCATAGTTACCATATAATTATATAACCAATTTATGTACGGTGCGTAATTACAGTTAGAGCTTTGGCCATGATTACAGTAACATATGTCACTATTGTCAGCAATACATATGTTTATACGTATGCGTGTATGCCTGTATGTGCTTAAAAAAACATAACTACAAAATGTTAATGCATCTTATGCATTAACATTTCGCAACTGGTAAACAGCAACCGGTCGACCACATGAAAAACAGTATACGAAATAAAATGCCATTTCGAATTCCGTTTAAATCATGTGACATGTACGTCAAAATAAAAATATATTATCGCGATCAATTGATGTAACCCATTGAAATCGTCGCAGTCAGTAGTCAATGGTTGTCCCTTTGACTATCATATATCAGCTCAGACTGTCTCCTTTTGAGACCATTACAATAGTTGACAGTGTACAATAGTTGATAGTTCGCAGTGAGATTACCTAGCGTTTCGTGTATCGTTCAACAGTTATAAGTTCCCAGAAAGTTGTGATCACAGTCTCACCAAGAAATACAGTGACACAAGTTGGCAACGTCAAAATCGGTGGGAAAAAATCAATTCATTAATAATCATTATATTGTTTTATAATACATGTTTATTTTTTTATTTAATTTTAAAAATCTCACGTCTCATCGAAACAAATATTACAGGTAAAGAATATATTTAGCTATTTAAAAAATGTTTAAAACATTGTTTTTTAAAATAAACACAGATATTTTTACAAGTTTTCTTACAATAAAAAGGTTACAATTGATTTCTTAGAATTTATTGATTACTGGTGTTTATTTATTGTATTTATTTTATTTTATTTTTTATTTTTTCTCTAAACAATCCAGGAGATCGCCACTGTATGGCTACAGGAATCAAATACAAACAAAACAAGCAACAAAAAACAGAAAACAAAATCATAAGAGCAGATTGAAATTAATGCTATTGTATCCATAGAATATGTATGTAAAAAAGTCTATCAAATTTTTTGCAAGATTGCATAGAAGAGTTGTCTATAGTATGAGAAAACCGTCTTATTCTAGTTGGTAAGTTATTCCAATTATCATATGAGTTATAAGAAAAGTGGTGGTTTAATTTGTTAGATATTATTGCAGTTGGTTGGAATTTAAAATTAGTTATTTCACGGCGATTTGCTGTGTATATAAAGTTTAATTTGTGATGATTGAAAGGGTGATCAACGTTGCTAAATAACTTAAGGATTTCTTTTAGTCGATAAAATTAAATGAGTTGTAGGATTGTCATTAGTTTGTAGATTTTTAGTTAGCGGAGATTGAGGTATAAAGTGAAAGTCCAAAAATGATTCTTATGATGATGTAACATATGGTAAGTCGTTTGATTCTAAATTTTTCTGTATCGGACCATAGAAGAATCGCATATGTGATTATAGGGATAATTTTTGACTTAATAAATGTTATTTTTTCTTTGGTTGGAAGAAGACCTTTTAATCGTTTGACCAGGAAAATTTGTTTATACAATTTTTTCATTATGGAATCGATGTGGAATCTAAAACTAAGTTTTGAATCAAAGTTTACTCCAACATTTATAAATAATAAATGTTTACGAATTACTGATTGCAGATGTTTAGGGATTGCTGATTATGATTTCTGGTGTTCACCGATAATGATGTTTACAAATCACTCATGTTTAAAAATTATTGATTATATTCACAATTTTCCATAGATATCGGTACTTTTATGTACAATCCGTACCGTATTAATCCCTAGAGAAGTTTTGCCAGATCCAGACTATAATATTACTTTGTTGTAATCTTTCTGCGTGACCGAGTTGTAAGAGGCTTTACCGTTATTGTTCCATTATCATGCGTTAGTCACAATCATTCCACGTCTATTATTATACCTTTTCTACTTTTATCCTGTAATTCGCGTTTTTCACATGAAACCATCCATTCATTATGACTTTCAAGCATAGCATAACACAGCGCATTGCTACAGCTTGGCAAGGCTTTCCAGCATATCTCTAGGTACTGTTAACTAACTTCTCATTCAATTCACAAATAAAATCATTCAAATCTTTTTCATCATCTTCGAAAAAACAAATTATCATCATTCAACATATCTTCTCGACAAGCTAATTTGTTTCCTTCAATCTTCTTCACGTCTTTCTTCTATTTGCACAAACGAATTCTGCTAGAACCGGGCTCAAACTGTTTCCTATACTCAAACCCTTCTCCTGTTTGGAAAATACTTCACCATTTAACCATATTCACCACCCTCCTTTCCAATCAAAAACCTTTCATTTCATTCCTTCACTCCCTCCCCCCCAGTGGAAACGCACATTTACATAGTAAATTCTGCAAAACAAAGAAGAATATGTGTCTCTTTTGTCGTCAATCACACGATTCATGAACCCGACGTCAGGAGGTAAGCGCGTTTTATTTTTTTATTGAAATTATTTTTATGTTATGTTATTGTTATTGGTTTTTCGTTTATATTTATTTTAACTATGATAGTCAGGATAGGGAGTCGTAAACAAATTACATTTTATTTGTAGGAAATATCAATCAAAATTTCAGCAAATGGTTTGTTTACATCACTTCCTCAACATGAATCATTGATTACAAAACTATACTTAAACCACTGAATTCTGTAAAGGTTTTGAAATGATAGAAGCTGTAAGGCGGTAGGCCATGCTGATGGTTACCCAGATGGAGGATGTCAAAATGAAAGTAAGGGTCACAGAAATCTAAACGATAATCATCTCTTTCGATTAGTCAATATCTGAGAAATAACGATGCAACTTTTCAATCACTTTGCATTTATAAAAAATTATTTTGATTTAGAAATAATTGAAGGCTTTCCCGGAATAACGTTGTATGTTACAAAAATTCAATATTGTAATTATTATGGAAAACTGTGCCTCGTATATGGGCTTAGCTAGTGCTGTCAATAGACAAACTCATACCTACTTAAAACATACACCTTTATCACTTTGAAATTGGGCACCGAATAGGTGACAATCAATGTGTTGCTGGAGACTTCTTTTGCCATTTACTCAAAACTATGAATTGTTACATGCAACGTTATTCAGGTCAAGCCTTCAATTGATCAAACATTCTGGCCATTGGTCTACTATCGTACTTTCGTACTTACTTTCATGCTATCGTACTATCGTACTTACAGGCATGATGTCCCATATAATAGTGGTACAACGTCATGCTTCAGAACAAAAAGTAATAGTTGTGGTGAAGATGGAAACAAATGTACTGAAACGAAACCTTACGCCAACGAAACTAAACGAACTAGAAAACTGAATCGTAAATTTTATCCCAGCACTGACTTTACGTTACCAATCCTAAATGTTGTAAGAATTTCGTTCATGTTTGAGATTTTTTCGCTTAATAAATATTGTAATCGTAACTTCACATTAATAGTAGCCTACTACAAATCAAAAACTTGACCGTTCAATCTTATTTAATTTTTTCTTCACCTAAAATGCGTTTCTTTTATCTATTCGCAGATTGTCTGTTTCCAATAGCTGCTCAACTAAAAATCGTTACAAAATATTCAATAGACTGTTATACTAACATCATTCATCCATCCATCATTCATTCATTGACAGGCCCGCTTTGTTCATGAGCGTCTCGGTGGGGAAGTTCATGAAAGACTTTCCTCCAGTTCAACTAAAATTCTATAAATAACTCTATAAAAAGTTGGAATGCTCTTCCAACCACCATAAAAAAGTATACTCAATTGAATTCTTGCAACCAAAATTGTCAACACGTTAAAAAAACAAACTATTCAAGCATATCCTTTCTAAATTTTAGACTTTACTTTACGTGATTATTGTCATCCTAATGTCATTATGTTTCTCTACTGTTTTCTTGTATGTATCTTTGATTTCAAAATTTTCTTTGGTACATGTTAATGAGAAACTTTGACTCGTTTTTGTTTTTCATTTTTAAATTTTATTTTGCATACAATATTAGTCGTCCTAGTGATGAGTTGAAACAAGTTCACAATGAACTATCAAACATGGTTACAGTGTATTGTTTTACAATGACATTTTTATTCTTAATTATCAGCAATGGTTTCTTCGATCCATGACTTGTAATAGCTCACTCGTGTAAAAATAGTTGGTTTTTCTGGGAATCCCCAAGCGATAACTCCAACTACGTACCACTTGTTGTTAACTTTGCAAAGTAATGGACCACCAGAATCACCCTATTTATAATGACAAAAAAATTAAAAATGTGTGTTTATAGCATATTTTTTTAATACAAAGGACTTTGTAAACCATACCAAACTAAGTCAAAAACGATGATTTTCACATATGGTTTGTCCATAGGTTTGTTTGCTATTCCGAGTCGTTCATACTGGTCTTTCGAATATTCCCATAAAAGCGTACTTTTGACTCACCCTGTATAATTACAGTATTTTTTCTGCTGATTTTGTCAAAAATAACTATAATTTTTGTCCTTCATTACTCAGATAATTTTGATTAATTCACTGATGTTAGCGAACTTTTTTAAATGGGCTTACTCCTCCAACTTGATGCTGGTTAAAACTAGTTAAGAGTTGCTTATGTTGTTAAATTATTGCACAGGTTGTGATAACAAGTCATTAGGTATATAAAAATTAAGTGTTTTTAAGTTTCTGCTGTTTGAGATAGTTTCATCGTGTTTTCCGAAAGTTTGTGAAATTTCGTAGAAATTCAGGCCGTTTAAAACGATTAGAATATATCATTGGTACAATATTTGTATTTATCTGTAATAATGATTTAACGTAATTATTTTTATTTTATGTATTTTATTTTTTAATACGATCGAATGGCGATCAATACTACTAGGTACAAAATAATAAGACACCATAAGAAATCTATCCAATGCAACAAAAGACTTGAGAATGAATAGAATAGAAAACACATTACATCGCAAACTTAGAATGGACAGAAACTATAGCGACAAATAAAGGACAATGCAAAACTCATCAATTCAATAAAATATATCTATAAGAGCATACAATTAATTTTCAATGTTTCACCATCATGAAAAAGTCATGTTGATGCGTATTTTCGGATACGATAAGGTAAGTTAGTCCAGGTCGAAAAATCATTAAATGGGCATCGATTTTTATTCTTATATTGTTTGCAATGCGTAAAATTGAATTTATGGCTGTTCATTTAAATCAGAATTTTAGATAATATTTTTAGAGCCCATTTTCGAATCGAAGTGAGAGACGACGGTCACCATAACGTCGAGTAAACCGTTCACGTGTGACGTCGGATTGGTGACATTTGCACGGACGACAAATGCCCGGTCGACATCTGCACGGTGATAATTGCACGGAGCGACAAATGACCGGATAGACAGTAGCACGGGCCGACG
>JAQIWH010004041.1:0-18039 GCA_034695005.1 Cryptops parisi | reverse complement strand
TGTCATTTAAATTTTCTTATCTTAAAAAAATTAACTTAATATTGTATTATTTCTTGGCATTTGCTTCATAGCCCAATGCTTAATATCACCATCACCGTCTTTTGAGCGCCATCTATTGGCATGCACATGAAACGTGCCAAACTCGAACAATAGATCTGCCTAACCTGTATAGAAATAACTTTGGTTGAACTAGCAATTCGTGTCTCTTCTTGCTTAAACTTTTCATAAACTTTGGCGTGGTGGCTTTTCAAATGTTTTTCCAAATTACCAGCATGTTTTCTCTATTAAAAATAAACAACAAAATGAACCTTAGCTTTATTTTATAAAAATAGCCCGCTGTCAAAACTTACAATTTTCATTTTAAGTTTTATAAATAAAGTATTACGTATGCTTCATTATACAGTGAGAATCAAAAGTCAGGAATTGCTTTGGAAATAAATTCAAATTGGTGAAATAAATTAATTGAAGGGTCTGGTCTAAGAGTAAGAGTTGATTGGATTCTAAAATTTGAATTTGTTTCCAAAGAAACTGTATAGAATAAAAAATTGAAAAATAAATTAACTTACCGAAATTTTCGTATCACAATTTTTGCACGTCGACGTTTTCATTAAGCCATTATATTCGAAATGCTTATGTACAGCATTTTCTTGCTTTCTGCCCATGATTTGAATCTGTAGAGGTAAGCTGTTGCATTGTTTGGGTTATTTGAAATCCTTTTCAAAATGATCTGTCGGTCAGTCAGTGTCGCTCAACAAGCTCTTTTCATTCAAACTATTTTTCCCCTCTCAGCATCTTTGGTTATTGCTTTTGTCGAACTTTATTAGCTGGACTTAATCCCTTGCATAGAGGTCAAATGTAGTTATTGGTGGGTCCATTGGAGCCAACCCGACAGTCCCTTTTATCTTCAAGCAGTAATAAGATTTTGTACCAAAACGTGCAAAATCTATTAACCGAATTAAATTCGTTAACCGAATTTTCTTAAAACCATAATTTTTCACCCAGCGTAGACTTTTACTATTACAACTGAATTTGATTTATCAATTTTAACCTTTACTTGACTTGCACAAGTTTAATCCTAATTTTTAAAGCTTCAGTTGAAACAGCGAAATTCCTAGTTCATTCATTATTAATTAACCAAGTTATTAGTTAATAATTTTGCTTTTTACTAATTTAATTTCCGAATTTATAAAATCGTTAATAATATGAATCCCAGAATTGAGATTATGGTATCTATTGCACTAAAGTTATGGTATCTAATTCAATTTAGCCTAATGAATTTATTTTCATGATTTTAATTTAACTACAAATATTTGTAATTTATTATTTTGTAGTTAATACTTCAACTAGGTTTCTTTTCTTTGTTGAATAAATGCAAAACTTGCAAAACTTGGAGTTTGGTAACTTTACTTTTATTATCTCCCCCATCTGAGGGTCCTATCATAAAACCAATGTTTTTCTTTTCCAACTGTTTTCCAATCCAGATGATGTGGACAAAGACAAGATAAAGGGTGTTGGGTTTATAGTTTAACCAAAATTAACTATCTCTTTTAGCTGCAGGTCAATCCTAATACATGGTAAATCCCACCACATTCCACATGGTGATAACGAAATAATTATGTTCATAACGTTATTTGTAATTTCGTTAACGTCACGTTTTCGTTACTGGTCTCGAAATGAAGTAACGTTTTCGCTACGATTCCGTTATCAATTTTTTTTCGTTTCCGTTACGTTATTTCGTTACGTTTCCGTTATGTTACCCAGTGTTGTGTTTTTGTTATAAAAACTGACTAACTGTGTGGTGATGGACTACGTGTTGTACGTTATACCGCCATGTTTTATTCTCCTGATTCATTACACTATTAATCGATCTCTAATTTTATTCAGTAACACCAGACATTCTAATCGAGTATAAATCCAAATGCTACACCCAGCCCTGTTTATAACAAACAGTTGAAAATACTTTTTGTCGCATAATAGCGAAATCACGTGTAAAAACTAGTTACGGGTTAAAATTATGTTTGCAGTTCGTCTAAAACAACCAGTAATTTGTAATTAACGATCAGCTATACGGTATTAAAAATGTCTTTACAGAACCACCATTTTGTAACATACAGTAGCATTCTTTGTGAACATATACTGTAGATGAGCGTTTCTTTTTAAGCTTTAGACAATAGCGTCAAGTTGTTATTAGACCATCCATCTAGCAAAACTAGTCTAAAAATAATAGCAACTATCAATAATCGTGATTTTCTGTACAGCTGTTTATTTAACCAACAGTATAATAAGATATTACACCAGAAATGCCTTTGCAAAACAACCATTAAATAACGTATTGTTCCTCGTGAACCTATAGCTGAGCGCTTCTGTTTAAAATTTAAACCATACGGTTAAGCTATTACCAAGTTAGTACTCTCTCAAAACCTCTTCTAAAATATATATGTAGCTTAAAGTATATATATACAAAAAAACCGGCGAGTTACCAACATCACGACAATTGGCCATTGTCATTTTTTGGCCACATTTTGTGCATCAGTGGATTGCAAAGCTAGCTAGCTAGCTGGAAGTAGTAGCAGCAGCCAAGGTTCAAATGATATCTTGGCGGTAATGGGTCGGTAATGGCTTGTTTCTCCCCAGTTAGTCTTAATTGCACACATTAACCATTCCGTTCGGGGGCCTCTGGCTGCGCCGAAGCGTTGCACAACTGCGCATGCGCCAATGTTAATAGTGGGATGGACTCTTGGGCTGGTATTTGCGTCTGCTACTACAACTATCCTCAAAAGATCGACGACCAGATTAGCAACACGTTCCGTCACAACGTCGCCTCGCGCTTCCTATTCTCTCTTGTTTTGCAACGAAAACGATGACGCCCAATTTCTTTATCTCGCACTCGCTTACGAATCATTTTTTTCCCCGTCCTTTTTTTTTTCCTTCTTCTTCCCTCATCTTATGTTTCGGTACTGATAAAAGCGTGCACGTTTAATGGACGATGGTAGAAAGTTACCATCATCACCTTATGTTCATCGTTGTCGACGCAAAGTCGTAAAGGTTAACGCTCAACTTGGCAACCGAGAAAATCTTAAAATCCTCGCTGTGTTTACGTTTATCATACAGAAGAAGGTACTCAAAGGAAAGTATTTTTAGCCGCTTTTGTTCTGTAATACTACCGGATGGTCATAATGGATTTTTCTTGCACAACTGTAACTCAACTTTGGTACAAACTTTTATTTTGTGATTATTACGTAACCTGCTTTATAAACGCTACAGTATATGAAGCATTGCATGATACATAATATTGCGCACATCCTGCTTAAGACGATATCACCTAACTAGTGGAAATTGTTTTTGGTTTCAAAAATGAGTACGATACTCTTGGGTTACCTGGTAGCCCCGCTTGTGGCTCTGCTTGCTTGTACTTGGGTTAGGAGTTAGGTTGGGTTTGTTTAGAAGTAAGGGTGTTGAACAAATAAAAACGTATTAACTGTATGATTAATGAATTTAATTGAATCAGTAATGATCTATAAGAATATTATTGTGATTGTTTGACTTAGCTTGGCCTTCAAATTCAGAACCCAAGAACATGTAAGTAGCGCCACAAGCGGCTCTTTCCGCTAACCCAAAAGTACCAAAACATGTTTCAATTGTAATGCAATTCAATTCTGAAATATTATGCGAGTACAGTGGCGTGACTCTACTTAATTCATTTCTTTACGAATTAGTTTTTTTGTCATTTTTTTGTTCATTTTTTAACTTAAAATGTTCAACCTCATTGTAAATTTTTATTTTTCATTTTGTCATTTCTTGTACAGTAGATCTAACATTGCTTTTGATCCAGTTGGAATCGTATAAATAAATAAATTAATTTTGTGTTAAGTACGGTATAGGTTTTTTATAGTTCTTAAACTTGCGCTATCATAATGCGTATGTGCGTTTTATACACCACAAATTTAAAAGTAGCATAAATTATAAATTGTACTTTTGAATTTCAAAAAAAAAATTTTTTTTTTATATTTTGTTGTACCATTTGTCGTACTTGTGTACATGGGCGTAGCCATGAGGATGCAGGGAGGGGCGCTTGTCTATCCCTAATTTTTGGCGAGGTAGAATAAAATTATGAAAATTATCAAATTAAAGAAATATAATCGATACATTGCAATCCATATTCCGCGAAGACTGGTTTTTGTTTAACAAGTATCCTAATATTCTTAATATAATAAGTCTTTCTTGTGTGAAAATAAATGGTACCGGTAATAAAAATTTGTGTGAAGATAAACCTTTGCCCATTCCTGATTGAAACGCTGGCTACGCCCATGCACCTGATTTTGACTCCATATACCACGCAACACACTGAGTTTTTTCTGAAGAGCCGCGATTTTCAATAATTACACTTTTCTACTACACGCACGCCACCTACATGTACAAACATGTTCTAGAAAACAACTTTCAAAGATGGTGAACAATGTGAAAAATCGTTTCATTATTATACCTAAGTTTTTTTGTTTTCGTGATATTAAGAAACGAAATAGAAAAGATAATTTGTGTATACCCTGCGCTATTATATCACTTAAAAATCTCCTTTCTTCAGATTTCATTAATCACCTACAATAAAAAATAAATAAAAAAAAAAATCTTTATTTTTTTTAGTGTGTATCACCTTTATCTCATCGCCTTTAACCCATAATTTTTTTTTCCTCAACCCTTTCGGTACACATCACTTCATCTCTCTTTTTTCACCACCCGCCCACTTCTTTCCTCTCCATTCTATTCTTTCGCCACCATTTTTTTATCGTCTTTAATTTTTTTTTTCTTTCGGTTTCTACTATCCCCAACACATCTTTGGGAGGAACCGGAAATTCCCTGGTTCACCTCGGTTCGGCACGTGCCGTGGAAACCCAACCGCTAAATGTCGCCACCCAGAAAAATACGTCGAGAAAACACACCTGCCTTTTTTCTCGCCAGGCTTTCCTTAGGCAACCTCAACCTTTATGTATTGTGTGCTAAAATCTACGATTTTTTTTTCCACAATGGTAAATGGAATCTTATTTCATTTGCAGCCGATAAGCTCTTTCTTAAGGCGTATACATATACGCCTTTTCTCGAGTCCACAGGCTTCCCCTCAAAAAAAGAAAATAAGAACTCCGTTCAATTACGTCGTTGAAAACGAACCCCATACCAACTTTACTTTTTTGTTAACCCTTTTCTTTTCTTTACTTGAATTACCCTTTGTGAAATAGAAAATGAAACTAGTATTTGTATTACGCAAACAACTCCGAGAAGCCAAACTCTTAGAAACGCAATCGGTTTGACTTTCCTGTCATACCAAGATTAACGATTAAAACGTTTTTCATGGCTGTATGTTTGTGCGCGCATGACGTAAAAAAATGGGTATGCCGATGTATACGAAATTTAGTACATGAGTAAATATTGACCGAGAGATAGACATAGATTATGTTTAATGTTAAATATTTTGTTAGAAAACCAACAATCCGTTTATTTGTATACCCCCCCCTCTACAAATTCGAGATTTTAATAATGAGTTATTATTTTGTTTATAGTTGGACATTATTATAAAATATGAATTTAAAAGGAAAATTTCTTGTTTACAAATTTTAATTTACTACAATGAATTAGACCTCACGAGCTAAGTGATTTAGTATTTCAAGTAAACTGAGAAAAATGGACTTAATATTTGTTTTCCTTCCTACTACAATATACATTAACAAAAAATAAATATTTTAATATTGTTTACCCCAAACATATTTACTAGTTGAATCATGTTAACTCTCTTAAGAAACACCTTTCCCCTTAATAATTTTCAGTCTACTCTTCCTTTAAAGTACAATTTTCTTGAAAAAAATACTAACAGAGAAACTGCATCGATTTTATCATCATTTTTTAATTAAAATGTTAACACTAACCGTAAGTCAAAAAAAGTAATTGAATTTAATACAAATAAAACAACAAAGTGATTCAAATTTTTCATTAATTTTTCTAGGATTGATTAAAAAAAAGGTAAAACTGAAAAAGCCCCTTGAGTGTGTCAAAACATGATACATATACTTATCCTTGTATGTTTTAATGGTTTTTGTAATTGTGCGACCCCAAAGGGAATATATAAAAAAAAATAATATATAGAAACAGAGAAACTAAAATAGATACTTGTGTATTAAACGACAGCCACCGGTATGAAGGCACCACATATTTATGGGTATAACTAATAGTTTTGGTGAGTTAAAACAAACAAACAAATTTTAAAAAATGGGCTTCAGACAATATAATGATAAGCCACATTTTCGATATTGTTCAGAAGCGCCATTTTGAGAAACTCCACAGAGTACCATACTAAGCAACAAGGCGATTCTCTATATATATTATTCTGCCATTTTCTGGAAATTCTAGGAAGTAGTAAAGTAACCAGCTAAGAACAGTACTCAGAGACAGTTTGATGTGAAAAATGTCTTGTTTTTGGGAAAGGTGTGGTTTATCATTATATTGCCTAGAACCCTTCAAATTTAATGCATGATGAAATTATGGTTATTATTTTTTATTTAACTAAACTGGTATCTATTTCCATAGACACCAGTTGAGGTTTAGTTAAAAAAAAAACTAACCTCATGTGTGGCAGTAGCTGTTGTTCAAGCATAGCGTTCAAGTATCAACAAACATGTAACAGATATAACGACGAATTGTTTTCCAAGTTCGGTACACAATGTAAGCATTTCGATTGCCATTGGCATCGTTGGCAAAAGAAACGAATGACGTTTATCGAAAAAAGAAAGAAAAAATTAGGGGTAGTGAAAACCAAAGAAAAAGAGAATTCTACAAAAAACGAAAAGTATTGGAAATCGTTCCACCTGCTGGAGGCCACACTTGAAAGAACATTAAACTTTTTTTCACCAAAGAGAAACGGAACCAACGAAAAAGAAAAGGAGTTTTTTTTTTGTTATCGATTTCCTTATTTTAAATATTGCTTTCAATTTTTTTTCCATGTCATTGATTGTAACGTAGTGCATAAATACTAATGTGTAATTGAACTGTCATCTAAACGATTGCAAAAACCATTAACCAGCGATCGAAGGAACCGATAAAGATGATATCGATATTTTTTTTCCTAGCAAGAAAACGAACAGAACTGTCAAACATGTTTCTGAAAAAGAAAATTTTTAACTAATAAAACATAAGAATTAACAGTGTAATACTGTGGAGTTGATGTTTTACTTCTAGATCGCTGATGTACTCGACTAATACCGAAGAAAGTCCTAAATTAACGCGAGTGATGTACAACGCAAAAAATTCTAAATTAATGCGAGTTTCTTATACGTATACCATTTCTTTAATATGTGACGAGAAAAATTCTCCCAGATGCAAGTTATAGTCTATACTTAAACAATTTCGCTACTATGCGATTTTGTGCGGTAGTGTATAAATAACAACATTATGTTTGCTACTTCATGAAAATTTTGATCTTGTAATTCACGATTAATGAAAAGTTTGGGTGGAGAACCAGACACTCGCAAAAAAAATTAACAACGCCTGTACAGGGTGTTTCAAAAGAAGATTTCATTTCACGACGAGTTCATGCAGAATAAACGAAAATGTTACTTAATAAAAACCAATCGTCTAAAAAAACTTCATTTTGAAACCTACTACAAACCAAAAGATGACTAATTGATTTAAAAGATTTAATTAAAATAATTTATATCAATTAGATTACGATAAAATTAGCCCCTCCCCCCCAAAAAAGGCTAATCCTACAACCCAATGCAAAAACCACTTTCTACGTACCGTGTACAATTAATTTGACTTCGATAAAAAAATCCAAACTTGTACAAACAACTGAAATGACATACATAATTTTGCACGAATAAATACGATTTAAGCAATTAGTAGGCTACGGTATTTTCATCTCGAGCTGAAGCAGCGCATCATCATCATCCGACTTGTCCGATATATTAATCGATTCCGGATTATTAATTAAAAGGAAATTAACGTGGCAGCTATGAAAGAAGAGTAAGCATGCCTTATTGAACGCTAACATATCCTGACAAAGAGCTGTCGAATTCCCTGCGACTCAACTAAATGGCTATAGAGATGAAAATGAAGTTCAACAACGATGATGACGAGCATTATCATCTAATGCAATTTGCGATTTCACTGCATTCACTTGTCATGTTCCAATAGACATCGCGTAATTAAACTCCAATTAATTCGAAAACAGACAACGGCAAATACTAAAAAAAATAAAAGGAAATAATGAAACCGAAACACCGAATCGTGCTATTGCTAATGAACAAGTGATTCGTTTAAACGAATCAAGTGGTTAGAAACCATTCAAAACGCTTAATGATGTACCTTCTGCACAAGACTACTTTTCATTCCTCAAAATGCTGAACAGCAATAAAACTTTTGGTAACTCTCTACAATGCTAAGGTCTCCCATCATTTTCTCCAAGCATATCGATAAAAATTAAACCTTGCGAATTAAAAGCATCGTTTTGACACACCAGTCAAACGCTATTCGAATTATATAAGTAATACAGTTTTATTATAAATTATCATAATATTGCATTATTATTATGGGTACAATACTTTTCCTGATAAACTTTGGTTTTAGGTTGGTGGATAGAGTTTAGGTGAAATATCGTTAAGATAAATAAAATATTTTAATGTTGTTGTATTTTTTAACTAATCTAACCTGGTATCAACACCCCTAACAATTGGTTAGGCAAAAACAACATTAAAATGTTCCATTTATGTTAAGAATATTTTACCTAAACTCACCCCACCAACCTAAAACTCAAGTTTACCCTTCTCCTTCAACGTAAAACCGCTTGTGGCGCTTAGGTATAGCATCCAGTTTAGCTTAGCGAAAACAAACAAAAACGTATTCGTTTAAGGTAGACTTTTACTTTAAGTTGGTGGGTGGAGTTTAGGTAAAATATCGTTAAGATAAATTAAATATTTTAATGTTGTATTTTCTAACCTGGTATCTACAGCCATAGACACTACTTTAGGTTGGGTAAAATCATTATTAAAATATTTCATTTATTTCAACGATATTTTTTCCAAGCACCGCACACCAACCTAAAGTAAAAGTTCAACCTAAATTGTTTCGTGAAAGAAATTCTTTTCAAATTAACTCATTTTCAAAAAATTAGTTGATAAACTAGTTATTATTTGTCAAGTTATTATTTGTTAAGTTATTATTTGTTAAGTTAATATACACGTTGATAACATAATATATAAACCGATTTACTCTTTTTTTTGTGCACCTATAAATTGAACTCTCACCCAAGACTTAAAAGTGATACTGCATAAATTAAGACTATTCGTATCATAAATAAATTCAATTGAAGTGCTTCGGGCAATACAACGATAAGCCACATTTTTGAAATTGTTCAGGATGACCATATTTCTGGTGAGAAACTCCATAGAGTACCATACTGAGCAACAAGGGGATTTTCTATATTATGCTGCCAATTTTCTGGAAAATCAAAGGAAGTAGCAAAATAACAAGCTAGAAATAGAACTAAAAAGACAGTTCGATGTAAAAATGTCATTTTTGGAAAAAAAACAAAACTGTGGCCTATCATATTTTCCGGAGCCCTTCAATTCATCTTTAAGTTTATTTTTACACCTAGTCTAATGACCTTATCATCAAATAACTTAATAAAATATTCTTTACCTCCACCTCGTTGCAACGCTGTTATTTTGAGGCAAAATCCATGCACGGAGAGACGCAGGAATATCTTCGTTGAAATAGTTTTCCATTCAAACAAGCGCATTACATACACGCACGTTGAGTTACCACATGCGTTGAAGTAACATGTTGAATTAAGTCGACATTGAAGGGGTTCTGAATAATTCATGCTGTTGATGGATCCACGTTTGTTCGTATTCTTTACCCTTTCAGAGCAAAGAAAAACGGTCACTATAATAATTTCACTTATGTACTCGTTTTCCAACGACAATTTGTGCACGTGAGCTGTATATTATAGCGTAAACACTAACACAAACAGACAACTGAAACACGTGAAAAATTCACTAAATGTAAATTTCAACTGAAAACGTTGATCAACGGTGTTGATCACCTTCAACTTTTACTCCGGGTATTTTTATTTCTATTCAAATTATATTGTATGCAAATTTCATATAATAACTAATTTTAATACATAATCATTCAACTCATCCATTCAACTCGTGCTCTTGTGTTTATTTATTTTTATTTTGTTGAAGATTAGCAAATATTGAATTAGAAAATATTTAAAATTCATAAAAAATTCGTAAACATATGAAAATTTAAATAATTACTATAAATAATTTCTGATTCATAAGAGATAATGCAGATTTGTTTAAAAGTTTTAAAAATCATTTTGAGATTTGTTTTTATAAAATTTGTTTGGCTTGATTTTTTAATGCCAAAATTAATAAACAGTCAAAACTAATTTTGGCGATTCAATTCAGAAGTATATAAATAGAGCACAATGGTTTTGTTTTGTTTTTTATCCAAATCGAGGAACCAAATTTAATTACATTTTCTTTCCAATTCAAAATCGATGAACGCATCAAGTTAAATTAAACATGTTTATAAATAATTTATTTTTTCATCATGAAAAACAACATTTTCGTAAACACATTCTTTATGATTTAATAAATTAAAGGAACATTATTTACTTCTTTGCTATAAACGAGACAAATAGCCCGATATATAGATGTATAGATATATAGTTTAAATAGTTGTGTATTAATGATGAATTGGTCTTTATTCATTTTATTTTACTATTGGTGTGCCTAACCCAGAAATAATACAGTTTAGTTTCATTTATGGTCAAATTTAGGATGCATACCGATGTAGATGTAGGGGGGAAACAAAGACTATAGTACTCGATTATATTGAGTTTAACATCGATTTTGACCTCATATCAGTTACTCAAGAATTTTAGTTATATAGATTATACTCTATATATTAGTTTCACCTGTGAGTTTACGAGTCAGCGAGCTGGGAATTAAACGTATACTGCTATCTGCAGTCGTTTATGAGAATGTGCGGTATAGATCAGTGTACTGAAAAACGCATAAATCGACAACCGCATATGTCCTTCGCGTGGAACAAAAACCACAGAAGTTTATCTAAAAAAATCGGATATTTGAATTAATAAATGGAAACTTGAATAACAAAAACAAAATTACCCAAAACTCGCATAAATCAAATATCGAATTACTCGATGGTGCAATACCGGTACATTTAAATTCGCTAAAATCAAAATTCGCAAATTTGCATTGATCAAAGTTTGCATTAATCAAAGTTTGTATTGATTGAAGTTCGCATAAATCAGAACGAAGGCTGAATACGACCTTAGTAAAAGTGCCCTTATACTGGCATACAATGACCTAAAACTGGCCTGCTTGGTCTTATTACTGGCCTCCATTGTTGTCCATAAATTGAATATAAAAAGGACTCAAAGATTGCATAAGTTTTAATTCGCATGAATTGAATATCGCATAAATCGAAACACGCAAAAATACAAATAAAAATTGTATTATGTATGTACATCTGTATATGGCAGTAGGCTATATAAAGAGTAAAAAGTATTTTCAATGTACTTTATTTATTTTTATTTTATTTATTAAAGATGGTTTACTTGGTTTATTATTAACTACATTTACAAAGAAAAATCTCCGCTCTAGATTAGTTACAAATCACCCTGTACATCAACTACTTCATTCTTTTTTACAAAGCAATGTCTTAAAAAACGAAAACAAAGAGTCTAAACACGTAATATCAAATATCACAACTGTATGAAACACTATCTCTAGTTCACAGCAAACGTTAATGATGATGATACTGAACTTTTTGTGTGTTTCTTAAATCTAATCCCACGACTTAAGGTTATGGATTTTGATCGCTCGTCCATCATTCTCCAAAAATCCCTTACAGAGATTCTCTTCCCTCTCACCCAACTGTAAATTTGCGAAAAGGCTTAAGCGTTTGTTGCCAACGTCAGCGTTGTTTGATTCGTCCATTTCCCCACGCGGTTCTTTAGATTCGCTTTTAAATGGGTAACTCAGCATTTCTATTCCCCCTCTTCATTCTCTTTTGCGCACACAGACAAACTCACACCGCAGGCAGCAACACATCCTTTCGTTACACAAGAGCAGGTGGTGTAAATCACAATCGAACCGATTACGAGTTGGCCCCTGCCCACCCGACCTAGGGAGTCCTACGGGTGGTAGTATACTTACCGAGGTTAATGTATCTTCATCAGCAAGTTCATACATTTTGGTTTTGACCGAGTCTCAGGTGGTCCTTCTAAGCTTTAACCTTACCGGGTCGATACCTACTTCCGCTTCAACTGGTGATGTTTTAGCTCTTTAACACTGACCACAACAGAATAATGTACCGATTCCTCCTATTCGTTATTGTCATCCGTATTAATCGCCTAATAAAACATTGGTGAAAGGCACAAACACAGATTCTCATCATAAGTTAAAGCTGTATATTTTAGTACGTCTGTCATTGTACACGTTAATGCTATAAAAGAGATGCTATACAATTCTAGTTATTTCTTGATATATATCAAGAAATAATAATTTCTAGATATGGTATACATTTGTCACTGATCGCAAGATTCATGAAGTAATCTTATAGTGACTGATAGAATATAAATATCTAAAACAATATAATCTTCTTGGTTTGAATGTTTGAACGTCTGTCTCAGTTTCCATAACAACATGTGCATAATATAAAACTAAAAATAATATAGATTAGTCACTTAACAACATTTTCTCAACAAAAAAATTGTTGGCTAAGTTTAGCCTAAGTTTGAACCTACGTTAACCTAAATATTACCGGTAACCTTAACACAACTATTTTAATGTTAAAATCACACATTGCCTAAACCAGACATAATATTCTATAGAATGCCTGAATTTTATACATTGCCAATAACATATACAGTATATGCGATATGAGGTATCATTCATTTTATTTATTTATTTTAAGAGCAGCACTCCAATGGAGTCAAAAAAACAACACACACATAGAAAAATAAAAATTACAGATTGAAATGGTCATCCAATCATTATACGTTGATTATCAGTTATTATACGATTCTTCTGCCATAACACTGACAAAGAAAGAATAATGTACCGGTACCTAATTTTTATTCGTTACTGCATTGTCACTCGCTTAATAAAATAGCGGTGAAAGGCACAGCTGATGAAGATGGAATATAGTTTTATGAAGTAGGAGCAAACGCCAGAACCTTGAGAAAACCTGTTTTCCCATAGTGAAGTAATTAGAAATAAACTTCGCGATTAGCATGATAACCACAGGAGGTCCAGAAGTAAACAATAATCATTGTTTATTCTTTCTTGTGTACAGTGTTTACTTCATGTCATTAGTTACTGCTTGCGTTGGTATGAAACTACATCAAGATAAAGATGTCTCAAAAAAGCCTTTTCCTTGTCTAACTAAATACTCGAAAAACTATAAAAATTCAGAGCTTGAGATATAATGGCATCTCCAATAGGTCTTTCAGACTACTTAACTATTTTTTGATTGATTATTTCTCCCTAAGGAGAGGCTAACTCAAGCAGTAGTGCAATGCATGGCTAACCCGCGACGGGAAAGAGGCGAGCCCCTTTGTATCCCATCTGATTTTCAAAAATCAGGTTTAATATTCTAGAAGGTCCATATAGGACCTCTATCAGATATTAAGCTGATAAGAACAGATACTACACTTGATCTTAGCCATAGGCCGAGAAGCGATAACTAAACAACGCGTTTTCGTAGAGGGCATGTGTTACAACTGACATGAATGTACTGGGTGTTGTTAGCTTATCATCAATTAAAAACATAACGGTTTTATATCATAAAAATATAAACTCAGTAAATTGATCTATGTACTTTTCCGCATTTGTCGATATAACGTTGCGTTAATTTGTTTGAAAACATTATCGTAAAATTAAAAAAAAAAATAATAATTTATAAAGCTCTTTAGTTTCCACCTGGTGTCAATTAACCTAAATAAAAATCTGTCGTACAAGAATATTAACAAAAGAATTCAATTAGACGTAAAGATTATGACATAAAAATTTAATATTTATTTTTGATGACTATGCTCGCAATACATTTTACTATGTATAACAATTTTGATACGTGGCAGTGAGGGAACGTTCACGTTCTGTCACGTTACGAATTTGTGTCCGACTTCTATCCGAATTCCTCTCTTAATGCATATAAAAATAATGGGAAAATTAAAGATGTGTTAACTTCTTTGTTCACTGTTAACTTCTTTGTTCACTTTTTCAAAATCTTAATAATAAAAATATTATACAATCGATTATAACAGACATTTCTATTAACTTATAAACATCTTTTTTATATAAACAAGAATAAAACTTTTGTTTATGTTTCTTTGATTACTTCATTAAACAGCAGTGACATATGTGTTGTTAGTGGACTCTTATTAACATCAAATACTTGTAGAGTGAATTATACAAGAACTTTAGTGTTATTACTTCTTTTATTGTAATGAAAAGTTGTTGACAAAATACGTATATTAACCCGTGTATTTTTTGTTATTTTCAGGTAAGAAAATCTATCGTACTGATGAATTATGGATCATTATCCTGTGTTTTGTTCAAGACGTTAAGATAGAGTAGTTCAACCTGTTGGTAAGTGATAGTCGAAATGCCTCATATTCAAACGTAAAACGTTAATCTCAAGTGAAACAAAAATGCCATCAACGAATGGTTTGTTAAAGATGTTCAACCAATCCGCTAAATTGTAACTATTTCATCAACATAGTGATTACTGACTATTCAATATGTATCCTATGTTCAATATATAGAGTTGAGATTGAATGCATAAAAAGTTCCAATCTAATTTCTTATTCGAAAGCATAAATTAGCTACATAAAGGTTTTATAATGACATCGATTGTGTCTTGTGGAGCCTGTTTTAAGAAGCTTTTCGTGTAGATGTTGTTTTATTTTTTTGTTCAGAACAGTATACAAGACGCGAAAATACATTTGACCTGCCTCGCAATTTGTTCTCTTTGACGTTTGTAATTCGATTTACGACATCTCAAGTTACCGTTTAATTAAAACGGAAAGTGAAACGTGCCACCGAAATGCCACCCGTGCAAATTTCCGTTCTACACTACACCATACATCGCCATAATAGTAGAAATAACCCCAAAAATAATTGACAACAAAACGTACCAAAATACTTGTACTAAATCAATTTATCAGTAAATTTATATGAACTAAAAATATACAAATACAATTTTTGATTTCACAAATCAATGGTTATCTAGATCCTGATACATTTTTATACTCTTTATATTAGCTTCATTTGTGAGTGAGTGAGTGAGTGAGCGAACTGTGAATTGAACGTATACTGCTATCTACAGTCGTTTGAGAATATACTGTATAATAATAATATACAGTACTGTATACTCCAATACTCCACTTTCACATAAATCAAAAACGAAATAAATCTAATGTGAAAAAAAAATCGCATATAAAAATTAATAAATAGAAAGTTGCAGAATTAAAAAAAAAAGGAATTACTCAAAACACGCATAAATAAAATATCGAATTACTCAACGATCACATATTCGCATTAATCAAAATTCGGATAAATCGAAACGTGCAGAAATCAAGAATAAAATTACTCAAAACACGAATAAATTGAATATCGAATTACTCAAATATTGCATAAATTTTACTTCGCATAAATCGAAACATACAGAAAGCAAAAATGGATACTTTGCCTTATGTATGTACATAGCAGTGTACGAAGAGTATGCTTAAAAATATTTGTTTCGCTTTTTTCTTTCTAATTTTCGACATACATATTTTTAGGGTATTATTGTGTTCTCATACAAACATAAGACTATCATATAACTAGTATCCGATATTTTAAAACTTGTTCGGATCATCCTGTATAAGTGAAACTTTACAACTTAAATATTTGCGTATTCGCATCATTGAAAGATTTAACATATCGTGTCAACAAGCACATCAAAACGCATTGAATACAATTGCTTGTCCGATTACGATTTTCAATCGCAACTCATTCTATAGAAATCCAACTCCGAAATACACACTGCGAATCATCCAATAGCCGAGTGAAAATGATTTAAAAGCGCGTTATCTCAACCGACCATTCACAGTTGTAAAAGAGACATTCCATATTCGAAATGCATTAAAATCCGACTCGATAAGGTTGATATACTCTTTGACTAGTTACTACATTTGAATAAATAGTAGTGGTATCTTTTACATTGACGATTTTCATTCTATTTTTATTCAAGTCCACCAAAGTAAATAAAGAAACTTTTTTTAGTGTTTCTTAGAAGCGGAAAGAGTTATTTATTTCCATGGTAGAGATCTTGATTGAATCTTTGCCCAATATGTTTCTTATGAAGCAGACTTCAAAGCTCAAGGATTTCCATCTTTAATCAAAATCGACATACTAATCTTGTTTGTATATATATGCATATTTTATATAAATCATTATACATTCTGTCAAAAAAATGTCAATCATCGGAATAAAATGATTGAAATCACAAAAAAAAAACAATAAATTGATTGTGGGTTTTAAATCTATCTTTGGTTTATTATAAACAAGTACATTCAAAAGCGCCATCTATGTATAAATATTTTAACATAAATATATCTTACTATTTATGCATTAAATTTAGTTATTTAAAATAAATAATAAAGGCTTTTTAAGGATACCCTTTATATATACGGTATAGTTTAGCTTTATGCGAATTTAAATTTATGCGATATTTGAGTAATTCGATAATCGATTTATGTAACTTTTGAGTCATTTCATTTTTCGATTTCTGCAAGTTTATTTATTTATTATTTTTATTTTACTTTATTTATATTACATTTTTTGGTACTTTCCTCTTATAGCCGGGGCGAGGCTGATGTTGATATTTGCTTTGTACTTGGTTTATTTTGTATGGGTTTATTTTGCATTTTAGGTTAGGAAAAACAAAGAAACGTATTAAATGTATGATACTGTTTTGTTTTTGTAACCTGACCTGCAAAATAAATCCATAACCAAGTACAAGCAAATAGCAACTTAGACTCTCCCGTCTATAACAGGAAAGTACCTATTCAAAATGTTTTTTTAATTTATGCGAATTTTATGTTACGCGAATTTTGATTTATGCGAATCTAAATATCTGTTGAGTAACGTGTTATTCGATTTATGCGAGTTTCGAGTAAATCCATTTTCGAATTTCTGAATTTTTTATTCGATTTGTGAGATTCTTGTTGTTACAATGGACTTATGCGGTTTTCCATTTATGCGGTTCTTATTTTATGCGATTTTTAATCTATTTGACTATGCAGTATATTATCAAAAACGTCTGTAAATGGCAGTATAGTTCAATTTCCAGCTCACTCACTCACAAACTTACACGGTTTGAATAATTTGTTTTCGATCTCTGCAAGTTTCGATTTACGCGAATGTCAAATTATACGAATTTAAATTTATGTGATCTTTGAATATTCGATTAATGCCAGTTTTCAGACTGTAGTGTTATTTTAGATTACTGATTTACGCGAATGTAGATTAATGCGATCTTTGAGTAATTCGATTTATGTTTTGCATTTTGGATTTCAACAAGTTTTGATTTATGCGAGTTTCAAGTTAAGCGAATTCGATTTATGCGGGTCTCGCTTCGTGCAATTTTTGGTACATTTCACTATTATATTTTCATAACCTGTAGATGACAGGATACGTTCAATTTCCCACCTTCCCCAGCTCACTCACTGAACTCACAAACTCACTCACATGTGAAGTTAATATGAAGTGTATAAAAAAATATTTTGATATATCTCATTACCTCACAGCAGGAATTCCGTAAGTACGTACTTAAGTACAAGTACAAGTACTTTCTGAATAAATACTTTTAAGTACTTTAAAATACAAGTACTAAGTACGGCTCAATAAATGTACTTAAGTCCAAGTACCAAGTATACGGTACTTAATTACAAGTACATTACCAAGTACA
>JAQIWH010004040.1:0-18041 GCA_034695005.1 Cryptops parisi | reverse complement strand
TGAATTGTAATTTAGTATCTTGTATTATTGTAATTTGTTTATTATTGTTCAATTTTGCGTTTGATCGCTACTTTGACCATGATTTCTTTTGTGTATTTGGCCCACATGGGCTGTCTAATTTAAAAATAAATAAATAAATAAAATAAACATAACCCCGTGAATTCCAAGGGTTTCAAGAATCACAGATCAGGGTGGTCAAGTGTAACTTATGCGGAATCCTGTGATTGTGATCACTTTGAGACTAGTGCTTTTTGATAATAATCGGCTGATAACATTAAACTATGTCTTAGGACCAACTGGTAATGACAATAGCCAATTAATAACATTATCAGTAATTATAATAATCGGATTCTACTGGATTTATATGTATACAGCCTTCATAATAAGTCTATTTGCTGTAAACTCCATATACATTACATGCCACTAATGCATAAACATCAACGCTATAATAACACTAAAAAACTACCACTATAATATATAACACATAAAACACTATAATCTTACACCTACTCGTATATTTCAAAGTGAAGCGTAGCGTCGCAGAACTTAAACCACCATCTGTTATAACACAGTATACACGTTTTTATACAAAAATATCATTTTCCAACTCGGTTATTCGTCTTCCAAACCATCGATTCTGACACCTTGAAGAAAAGCGCATTTTGAGGGGTCCCCGCGTCTAGGGTCTTATTTCGAGAACTCTTTGACCGAAGTGAAAGTAGAAAAGAAAAATAATAATAATAACCTGTACATACAGTACACACCACCACCAACACAACCAAGCAAGCAAGCAAGCAACCAGGCGTTCTTGCCAGCAAAGCGTTCAGCTGCTCCTTATCTCGCCTTGTCATCTGCGCAATCGTTGTGCTTGTCATTCGGTGCAAAAGGCGAAGGTAAAAAAGCAAAGTCTGGCGTTGGCTGCTCCGGTCATCAGCACTTCTCACCCGCCCACGCACTTTTGTTTTCTCACCGAAAAATCGATCAAATTCTCGAGTGCGACTCTCTGCCTGTTGTTGGTGTCGGTTTGTGTGTGCAAAAGAGAAATTAGCAGCTTCCCCCCCCCTCCCATTTTCTATATATTTTTTCTTCTATACTTAGTAGTGAAACCACCAAACCCACCGCCATCTACGCTTATAGAATACCATTGGCTTCATTCGCGTGTTCGAAGCCATTGAAACAAAGGAACGAAAACTGGGGGGAAAAGAAGAAGAGAGAAAAAAAAGACACACACACAAAACCAAAAATTATATTAGAAAGAAGAAAAAAAAGTTTTAGTTCGGGAAAAGAAAAAGGATAAAAACCATAAAAAAATAAAAGAACCAACAAAAAACAACAACGATGGTGGTGCAAAGGCTTGTTCGTTTCTTCCTTCGCAACACCTTTAGTCTTCGAAATCAATAGCAACTTTTACACGGAGAAACATTAAGCTTCATGCATAATAGAAAACGCGCCTATTCGCCAAAACCATGCATCTACGTACGACAACACAAACTTCCCGTATTTTCTCCCGTAAATGATGCACGCCTTTCACACACAAGCATATGCCATGAAAACATAGTTGAGGAGAAAACAAAACAAAAAAAAAAGGAAGCGAAAATTCCTTTAAATAAAAATGTACACTATATGACGCACCTGACTGTAAATAATGCACCGATCCAATACGAAATAAATTTGTTAGATTTCGATATAAAATTTTCTACCTTTATATCCCTACTAGTTTTTTAATTAACCTCTTTTATTTAAGTTTATCGTGGTTCAACATCCTTGAGCTTTGTTTTTTTTGTAGGTTCCCAATGACCTACAGAGCTGAAATTTTGAACATAGGCTAGGGCTGAAATTTGATACAACATTATGTTGTATCAAATTTAGACGGATCAATGTCCAGTCGATTCTGAGATTTGGTCACACGAAGAGTTCGTTTTTCCTCGAGAAGTGTTTTCTGGCGACAGATCTATATTTTGAGTCATTTCAAGCCACCACACATTGTTGTACACGAAGATAAACTCTACCTACTTATATTTTACCACCTCATCGCGCGAGCAGCCATTCATTATTGAAAAGTAGAAAACCGATCCATCCAAATAAACACTTAACGTATTTCAGCCAAAACTATATTTCTATGTGTTTCAGTAATTACGAGGTTGTAAAAGAGGTTATCAAAAACGCAGTTTTCTTTAATTACTTGTTTGAAAATTTTAAATTAACGACCTTAAGACCTCTCTTTCTACTCACGGAGTGTTTGTTTCTGAACCTAAAGGTGCATAATCTACTTCGGCATTATTTACTGACAAAGTGACAGTCCTAAGTTGCCAGGTTGTTTTGTTTTTTCATATATAGTTTCTAGTTAAGATGATGGAAAAGGGACATTCCCAACGGACGACGACGACACTATAAATAAAATTCCCAATCAATACACACATAGCAATTAGTAACACCCTTGTCATCATTATCATCATCATCATCACCCCCTATCTTTTTGGCTGTTAAAAGTTACGTCGGCCACACTTTAATAATGAGTTCGAGGTGATTGGGTCGTCGTCCAACATCGTAAATTCCACCTTGTTGGGTTTCCTCAGGAAACGTCAAGTTGTGGGAAAAGAAAACGGTCAGAGAATAAAATATAAAAAAACAACAAGAGTCCGGAAAAAAAATAAAGTGTAAAGAAAAAACAGTGTAGAAAACAGAAGCAGAAAGTGAAAATGAAAAAAAAGGAAAGAAGAAAAAAAGGTAATAAAAGTGAAGAAAAAGTGGAAGTGGAAGAAGAAGAAGAAGAAAGGTTGGATGCATGATGAAACAAAAAAGGTAAAACAGAGTAAGAGAAAAGAATTGGAGTGACAAAAGAAGACACTTTTCTGCCATTTTAAGCGGAACTTAAAAGCAAAGTCCTGTCGCCCCAGATGGTCTCCTTACAGAAAACAGTTGTTGCTGATGAGTATAAAGAGGATCTACCTGAAGAGCAACGGCAGCAGCAGCAGCAACAACTTGCATCATTAATAAGCTGTCCACGTCTTACTTCTCCAACGACGACAATGGATTTCCCCAATGGAAAAATACAAAACTTAATCCTGATCCTGTCCTACTGCTATATATATATTTATCTAGTATCCCTCATCAACTATAACCATTTGGAAACCTAGTACAGTATATTTACAATTGGATTATTCACAACAGGATAAACACATCTGGAAATACCCGAGGAACTACAATAGATACAAGTTTTTCCCAGACACAATATTCCTGCGTCATGATACAGAAGATTTCCAATAAATGTCAAATTGACAAATTTGGAATACTTTGCCAATATATCTGCGAAAAAGTTCGTTTGTGTGTGAAAAAAATTATTGCAACCGAACATATTGTTACCATTTTAAACAATTACTTTTAAAACATATACACCCTTATAAAAAAAGAGTTGGAATTTAATTCTGCCCTTAAGGGGCGTGAAACAAATAAATGAATAAATAAATAAAAATATATATACACACAAGAATCTACATATCAAAACAAGTAACTTGTTTGTGAACATGTCGCCAGATGATGATGTAAAGTATCAATCAAGCAGTTTCCATACGTCGAGTATTGCAAACAAGAACTGTAGGGTGGGTACGTATTTGGTTTTTTATGAGGGAACCGACTGGCCTATGGCTGTGTCATTTGACCATCAGACTTTTATTAAATCGGAAAATACAAAAATGATGACGAGGTAAAGATGAAGATAAAATATGGTTTTATAAAGCAGGAAAAACCGGGAGAACCCCAAAAAAACCTCCCCCCCCCCGCAGTGCCAGACTCCAAACTGAGTCCACATGGCACGAGTGGGAAGCAAACCCGGGCCTCTCCAGCCAGAGGTGAATGCTCTGAACAGGTAAAAACTGATATTCGTGTTCGTTTTTAAGAAAAATAACAGTCTCAACAAACGAAATGTCTGAATACAGTACCGGTAATTAGTAACGTATCGCACATTTGAGACTGACAGCTTTAAGACCTTAAGTAAGACGTCAAATCCTGATTAAGTGTGGGGTATCCCGAACAAACAAACAAACTGAAACCATGTTTTTGGGGAGTAATTACAACCCGTCGACCATTTTAACCGTTCAAATGTTTGGTTACATTAGTAGTGATACGGTATCGCACTTTAAGAGAATGACACTTTAAGACCTGGAACTAAAGTGACGAAGCCTGTTACACAACAGATATGCAGTAGTTGTTACGAAAAAAAAGCGTTTTGTCCTAAGGTGTGACTTCAAACTTCCAACTCGGTCGGTTTCAGAGTGAGTTTCGAAATTCCCAACAGGTTTCTATAGTTTAATAGATTTCCTCTTTAAACTTTGAGAAAAGGGACTCGGCCCCTATTGTCAACTTCCGACTCTGTAAGCTATGTAATTTGGCCCCACGCACCACTCGTTTTCCATCCAGAGTACAAACAAATTGGCTTGGGTCTTAATTGGATTTCAACATCCGCTCAGACGCACTACTGTTACCACCACAACTTTTCAGCGTTAAAATCCACGATATACGAAGTTAATAATGATAATAAAAACCAACCTCCAATGTCAACAAAAATAACCGAATATTAAATTCAAACAATCCAACAAGCAGTGTCACCTTTAACGTTCCAGTAGTTGTCATCAATTATTACTACTGTTGCCACCACCACTACCACCTTTCGAAAAACACAAAACAATGGAACGCGGGAGAGATTCAACTCCCCGAACTCAATTTTCGCCTAATTCAAAAGCAAAACTTTTACCATAAAACAGCAAAAGAAAAGCCAATAATGCTATCTCCTTCATTAATGGATATCCACAAACCGAAACCCGAGAGAAAGGGAAGAAACTCGTTTCGCTTTGTGGTTGTCTTTGTGGCAAGCACCGAGTTTGAAACCACAAACAAGGTAGTGGCCAAAACACACGAATCTTACAACACACTTTCTTCGCAGAACAACGTCTCAAAAGAAAATGCAACAAACCAACGTTCGCCTTTATACACTGTTCTCATTGGTCAAAGAAAAGTATCAAAACTGGAAGAAGAAGAAAAAATGAGACACCAAAATTCGAAACTTGTTGTACACGTACATCAACGGTCTTTTAAGGTGGGAAGAGAAAATGAAATGGAAACTAATAAAAACCAAAACCTGAAGAAAAAAAAAACTGTTCCATCAAACTGGAAATATAAAAATAAAACCTAGTGTATCAAGTAAACGAGTCGAAAATTGGGATGCTTAACTACGGTCGACTTGGTGACGCAAAACGCAATATCGCACTTTATGTTTCTGTCGAGTCGTAAAACGCGACACCTTGCGGATGCAATATGACGCACGTTTTCAATTCACGTTCTTTTCCACCCCCTTTCTTAGCCTACTACGTGTTGCATGACACCCATACATACTAGTGTAGTACGTACCAAAAAAAAAATCTTTCACAAGAGAAGAACCTCGCTTAACTCTTCTTAGTAACTTTCATCTACCAACTGCAAATAGTCCAACTTTAAAACCCAACTCGTGTATAGACCTACCCCATCATCTTTAGTACACCTCCCTATCCATTCGGTTGGAACCGTATAAAAGCTATAATAACGTCTCTTCTTAGTACACACCCATTATAGAAGATATTAAAAAAATTCAATATCGAATTACCAATAAGTCGCGTGTAAGTATGTATTTTTTATGGACATGGTAGAATTCAACCCTTATTGTTGAAAATAATATCTCTTATGAGATGCCTATTTCTGACTACAATATTTAACTATTGTTTGCAAAAATGCTTTTCTAAAAATAAAAATAAACCGAGATGGTTGTGTTGGTATTCAAGTTCCAATATTATCAGGTTATGGGCCCAGTAACGCTTCCACTGCATCAATCCCAAGAACTACATCTACAGATCTTCGATTTATGCGAGGGTTAGATTCTGCGCAAACATCGCATAAATCGAAAATCGTGGATATCAACATTTGGCAGTGGCAAAATATCAACGTTCAGTAACTCGTAGCACTGGACGAAATCGCATAAGAGTAAACTTTTCTCGCTTATAACGAGCATCTGGAAGTGTTTTAGCATAAACATAATCAAATATACATTTAAAAAAAATTCGTATAAATTGACAATTCGTTGCATTTTCATCTTAGATCTCCCAGAACTGCATTTCAGTATAAGCTGCAACAGTGCAATGCCATCAGAATAATCTTTGGTAGGGTCAGTAGCCTATATCCTCAGGTACGTCAAAAAACTGAATTTAATCACCATTATGATTTGTGTACTTTTCTACCTTCGGTGATATATTGGAAGAACGAACAAAAAATAATGAAAAAAAAATTGAAAAAAAAAAAAGAAAACGACATTTCCATTCGCTTATTTCATTGTCGATCGTCATCATCACCCATGTACGTGGTGCAATAAGAATCGGTTAAGTTACCATGGCAACCTGAATGGGACACCAGGGACCCCCGGTTTTCAAGAAAAACACGAAATCCCGTCAAACGGAGAAAAATCACTATTAAATGAAAATAAGTTAATAAAAAAAAAGACCCCAGTACCCTAGCAACAGTATATGTATAAGATATATTAAAAATATGAAGAAAAATATTTTTTTAAAACTGTAATTCTTCAACAACAACAACAAAAAAATGTCTATTGACAACTGAATCAAATCAACAACTAACATTAATAGACCCATTCTCAACACGTGTCTAATACTATGTATAGCTTTAAAATTACATACGGTGTGCATATGTACAAACTGCATATACTATAGTAGACGACTTGGTAAATACACAAAGTGTGACTACATTACAAAAATGTTTTTTTTTTTAGATGTATCCATGAGATATACAGATACACAATTTAAGTATACACATACACTTATGAGATATACATATATAACTATTTCATTTCCATTGTATTAATAACTATAGTACTCCTTTCTGGTAACCATGTATTTCAAGTATAAGCAACATTATACTAATGAAAACATTACTAGTAAAAACCAAGCTCGATATTCACCCTGTATAACACACACTTATTTCTTGAAATGCTATTACGAAAGGAAAAGTAACAAAACGCAATAGGGGCAAAATGGTCACTAATTCTGATTAATGACAAAAAATAATAATAAATACTTCAATATAGGTAGGCCTACACGAATCAAGGTTCAACAAAATATTAATCAAAACTAAACTCTATAAAAAAAAACATAATAGAAAAAAAATCGGGCTTTTAGAAATAAAAAAGGGGGACAAAAAGCTATTATGTGAAGGGTTTGGTCTCCAATTTATAGTCCACGAAAGGTATTATTTTCTTATATTTTATAGGAAACGCCCCTCGGTCGAATTAGCTGGAGAAAAAAAAATAAATAAAGAAAAATCTATTTTGATGAATTTCCAAAAGGCACTTATCGATCATTACCAAGGTTTTTCCAAGAAACAAGAAACGTATTCGCTTGTTATATACCAAGACAATGAATTTCGAAATAACAAGAAAAATTTCACTATAAAAAATAAAAAAGCGAAGTTTGAAATTCACAATAAACCGAACTTTATACTCGTTATTATGACTCCCCCCCCCAAAAAAAAAAAACGAGATAAACAATTCGTTTGAACATATCACTTAATTGATAGATGATCCCGAGTCATCGCTGCGCGTTTCAACACCATTTGTTTCACAACACTTTTGTTTTTTAACCAAATGTTGATTTCGAAAAATCAAGGTAATAATCAATTGTGATATAAAAATATAACGGTTTAAGCCGAGATTCAATGTTCTGAAACAAAAGTGTCGTTGACAAGAAAAAGTAACGTAATTTTTTTTGACACTTACATGTCCAAACTGCTCGAAATAGTTTTTCACGTCTTCTAGTGTTGTAGGCGCTGATAGGCCACCCACAAATATTTTCTTTGTCCGAGTCACCATCTGCAAAATAATTAAAATAAATTATGAGTTTTCAAAGTCTCACATTATTAAACTCTACTTAATATGAAAATGTAAAATAAATGAATAAATAAAAATATTTAGAATTATAAAACAAAACATGAAATATTTTTAAAACATTTACACATACAATTATGTACAATGAAAACAAACATGGAAATAAAGTACTCTTTGATTAGCTGAGAGAGCCGCTTGCAGCGCTACTTGATTGCAATCGAGATAAATATGTTAGGTTAGTTAAACAAAAAAACTGATTAAATGTATGATTAACGAATATAATGAATAAGTAATGAATCTATTAAGTATGTTTTATTTTTATAACTAACCTGACCTACTCCCAAACCTATATCATAATCCAAGTACAATCAAGTAGCGTCACATGCGGTTCTTTCTGCTAAATATTTACTCTCCATAACCCAATGGCCCAAAAATATTTTAAAATACTTTGACGATACTGTACTATATAAGCCTCCTGTGTACGGGTATTGTATGACTGTTACCCTACTATTATCGCTGTACTAGCTGTATGTCCGTCAACAATGACGGGTGCTATAAAATGGTTGTAATTCTTATTGTTGTGTTTCTATTATTACATTGCTAAGAACAAACTGCGTTATGTTCACAAACACAGATAGAACTGAAAATTATTTATAGGATTACTATAATATATACTGTATACATAGAAGGCTTCTACTGCCTATACATATACAGTACCATGAGGTACTGTAAAATGAGAATAGAAGAATAGATCATCTTGTACCTTCATGCATATACTGTGGGCCTATGCACAACCTATACAGCATATATACACATGTGTATGTTATACTTCTTGTCAGGTTTGTAAAAATTGAAATCACAAATAACAAAAAATTAAAACACACAAAATTAAAACACCCAAATAACGATAATTAGTAACGGTGACTTTTTAGGATCAGCATCTTTACAGACACACAATGCAGTCATTGACTCTACTACTGTATGAACACAGCCATCTCAGCTCATATACACCTAGCAAATTCTAATTGACACCAACTTACTTTCAATACACGCAAAGATGGTATAAGTTTAGCCTTCAACATTAGGAATACAGTACGTAACACTTAGTAAATAACTACTAATCAACGCCAGCCAAGTACAGTACAGTACTTACTCTTACTGTAATAAAATGGCTACTCAGATTCGCTACAACATGCCGATTCGACCTGCCTGCTGTAATCGCCACTGACTATATACGGAATACTGAACACGTTCTGCAAACTCGTTGAACATTAAAGAACATGTTGCAAACAAACGCGACTCTTGAAAAATACTTTTGGTTCGACGACGAAAGGAATCTTGGCAGGGAATCACACGGAGGAAATCGAACGAGCCACCATCGACGACAAATTTGAAATGAACACGCGATTGGAGGAGATGACCACGTGATAGTTCGCTGTCGCTGTCGTCTTGTAGATAGCGTTCAGAAATTGCAACTTTCGATTTCGAATTCAAAGTTTCATATTCAAACATATTGATTTTTTTCATTAATAAAAATGATTGAAAACCTATTTGGTTTTGTTATATAACATGTATTACAACCATTTAAAGCATACTATTTAACATAACCGTAAGCTATGTTACCCTTTCTCAAAATAGCATTTTTCTAAACAAAACAAAAAATGTTTATAGCTGTCTCGTTGTTCATATTGTGTCAATATTAGACAAAAATTTAATTAAATTAACAAATTAATGTCAATAAAGCAATAGACAAAAAAATAAACACAAAAATATACTTTCATAAACACTAAATTGAGTTTATACTTTAATTAAAATAATTAAATCATGATTTGTGGTTGTTTCGGTTAAATATTGGTTAACTAGAAATTAACCCCCGTGGTTGATATGGTAACCACGAGGTGTCTAAATTACTTACAGCTTATTTTTATGCAATTCATTGTTGTACAGTAATTTAAATTTTGCCTTACGTTATGCATTTCATTGTTTTAAATCAAATTAAATTTGCGTTATGCATTCTTGTATGACGAAATATGTGAATGGCAACTTAATAAACTTAGATGTTTATTAATACTAATAATGATAATTTTATTTAATTAAATTTTGTTTGTTTTTTTAAAATTAAATCTTCTTTACCTTTGGTTAACCTATAGTCCAGTCAATCAAATTACCTCGCATCCATAAACTCAAATTTTAACAAAAAATAAGAAGTCATCTAATTTGATGAATGTACCAATCTCTATGACCCTAACCTATTTTTATAAGTTACGTTACATAAAAATGGACTACAGGTTCTAACATACAGGGTGTAGTACACCCTGTATATTACACTGTATAATACACCCTGTATATTCTCATTTCGCTTCTCAACAACACAAAAACAAAAATAAGTAAACAAAAAATAGTAAATAGAATAAAACAGTTTTCCACATTATGTTCACCATCTGTAAAAGTTATTCCCCGCGCATGTTTGGACATGTAGGTCGCGGGCATGTCGTAAAAAGGTGTAATCATTAAAAATAGCAACTCTTAGCCAAAAAGCTCAATGTATTACGTGGTTTATTGAGTTACAATCAGACACACAGGTATGACAAGTGATACAAGTACCACCAAAAAAAAATAATAAAACGGCATCGTGCACGTGTAGTAGGCCTATTTTTGGTGGATATCGTTCAAATCTCATTCTAAAATGTCTTTGCGACTGTGTGCCTGATTTTGACTCGATATACCACGCAATACATTAAGATTTTCAACGCCATTTTTAACGATTACACTTTTTTTAACGACAAGCATACCTACAAGTGAAAACAAAAACACGCACAAAAATACAACTTTCACAGATGGTAAACATAATGTGAAAAACTGATTCGTTCTACTTGTTTATTTCATGTACACTGTATATATATATATAATAATAAAAAAAATTCAATAAATGGATATCAATAAAAACAAATGTTCCTATCTCTAAAAAAGCAAACCCTAAAGCACATTATATATTTTTTTTACAACATAATAAAAACTTTCTGTGTGATAGATCTATAGAGTTCTGTTTTCCCTGTCTGTTTCGGACTCTAAAAACTGAAGTTTATGATTTCTTATAGTGAAGAAAAATATAGACGATAGTGTTTTCCATCGCTAAGCTCAATGGGCCCTAAAGACTCAATTTTATTCCTATCATGACTCCCTCATAGTGAAAATGGAAGAAAAGGAAACGGATTTGAAATGCATCCAAGTAGGAAACGAACAAAAAATGACCATAAACATCTAAACAGAAAGAAAAAAACTTAAATCAAATAAAACAGTTTGCCAAAAAAACAAATATAAATAAAATAAATATAATAATAAAAAAAACAAAAATTTAATTATAAACTAGGATTTTTATACACTTTGTAATATATTAGCTTCGATTGTGAGTTTGTGAGTGAGCGAGTTGAGAATTGAACGTATACTGCCACCTGCAGTCGTTTATGAGAATATACTGTAATGTACCAAAAAACCGCATAAACGAGAACCGCATAAGTCCTTCACATAAATCAAAAATCGCATGTCTAATGTTAAAAAAAAACCATCGTATATATAAATGAATAAATCGAAACTTGGAAAAATCAAATATGGAATTACTCAAAAATCGCATAAATAAAATATGAAATTATATATCGATCGCATAATAAAAACCGCATAAGTTCAATTTATATAAAAAAAAATCGTGTATATAAATAAATAAATCGAAAACTTGCAGAAATCAAAAATGAAATTACTCAAAACTCGCATAAATCAAATATCGAATTATTCATCGATCGCATAATTTTAAATACGCATGAATCAAAATTGGCATATAAAATAAAAATAAATAAATTGAAACGTACAAAAAAATCAAAAATAGATTATTTGCATTATATACCGGTATATACATACAGTACATCTGTATATAACAGAAAATCTTTTTAAGCATACCGTTATAATATAAACAGTATGCTTAAAAAGATTTTTTTAATCTACTTCTTTATGAAAGAAAAATCTAGTTTGCAGACAAAAAATAATCTTGACTCGACGTATTACTTCAACAAAGAGTACAAGAAGAAAACGAGTGAAACGAACAAATAACGGAAATGGTGACCGTCATAAACGTCAAGAAATGGCTTTTTCAGTGTGAAAAGCAGGTGAAATGCCATAGCATAGTAATAATAATAACACCTTTAGCGTATTGATTTATGGCAAGAAACCACGTGACATTGCCGCCCACGCTTCCCAACAAACCTCAACGTTTCCTAGAACAAACAAAGATGGACTCGGCAAAATTTAACTCGGTCATTAAAAACTCGAAAAACTAAAAAATATATATATATGTATATACAAAATAAATAATCACATACACACACACACAAGACAGAAACCAGATATTTCCTGCACATTACCAGGAATCATCTGGGGAATATTCCACCATCTTAAGAAACAACTCCGAAAGCTCATTAGTACTACAAACTATAATAGTTAAAACTCTTATTATATTCTGCAAAAGTTGTAAAACGAGTAATAGGGTTTTAATTTCCTGCCTCGTCATCGTTTTAAAGATGACGAACTCGATAATATTCTCTCGCCCCCCCCCCCCGTTTTTTATTATTTGCTTTATATTAGCTTTCTTTGTGAGTGACTTTGTGAGTTTGAGTGAGTGAGCTCGGAATTGTAGGTATACTGGCATCTACAGACGATAATATTCTGTACAATCGAATAAAAAAATCGTATAAAGTGAGAACGGCATAAAATCGAAAACTGCATCAGTTCAATGTAACGAAAATCGCATATAAATCAAATCGAATAATTGCAGAACTGGGAAATGAAGTTTCTCAAAACTTGCCTGAATCGAATATCAAGTTACTCAAAGATCACATTACCATTCGACATTCGCATAAATCTAAAATTGCAGAAATTTAAAATGGAATTTCTCTATAGTTTAATGTTAACAAAATTCGCATAAATCGAATTGAACATTGCAGAACTCGAAAACAAAACTTTTAAAAACTCGTATATAACAAAGATTTTCGAGTAACGACTCGAAGATCACATATCGATCATATCACAGATCACATGATTGAATTGGCATAAAACGAAACAATGCATAAAAAATGCATTAAACGTTAAAAAATAAGCATTCTTTATGTACATATTTATATCATTTTTGTTTCGCATAAATAGAAATTCGCATAAATTAATACTTGAAAAAATGGAAAAATTTAAAATTCGCATAAATCTCAAATATTGAATTACTCGCAAATATTGAATTACTAAAAGACCGCATAAACACTAATTCGCATATATCGAAATACTCAACGATCGCATAAACACTAATTCTCATAAAGCGAAACTATGTATAAATCGTATTCTTGAAAATCATGTTTTAATGTACATGTTATTACGTTATAAATAACCTGTTTTATTAACTCAACCTTGAACAAACCTCTTTTATACGAAACGCCATTTTTTTTTTACAAAAAATCAAATAAGTGAACCATCTCAACCACTTCCGGTCACCCCCTCCAATTCTTTACCGAACTTCTATATCGCCTACAGGAATTTTAAACTTTCAACATACCGAATATTGGACAACTTTTCTCAACACTTTGGTCGTAAGGTCGTTTCTAGCCTCGAGACAACCCCTCCCTTGTTTCTTATCACTATCCCCCCCCCTCCCTCCTTATTCCCCTACAGCCCTTTTCTTAGCGACCGACAGAATCAAGCGTTTTAATTGGTGTCTTAAGTACTCAGTGTCTCGACGACGTGTCGCCTAACGTTTTCCGAGCAATAGCAATGTCATCAACGGTTGCTTAACAGTTCTCTTCTTCCCGTCCACCTTTTGCTTCTTTCTTTCTTTCTCTCTATCTCTCGTTCGTGTGACTCCAGGTGACGCTGGTGTCGTCAATCTTGGTGATACGACAACTTGTCCTTTTCCTCTTCTTCCTCCCTCAATCCCCCGGCTCGTTGAAAACGAGTGGCCATCCCATTGTCGTTATTTGTTTGCGCTGTTGGCACGCTTAATACGACAACTTACCCCCACTATACTATATTTAGTACAGAATTCCCCTCCCTCCCTTTTTTTTTCAGCAGAAAAAGCGGATAAAACGATATCGTAAAAAATGTCACATTATCGACAGACGTTTAATTTATAATTCAGTATAGCTTTAATAATAGAAAAAGTTGGTAATGTCATTTGTCATTTCTATGTACTGTACGTATTTTTAAACAAGAGGTCAGAGATTCAATGTGTTTTGTTTTGTTGTTTGCAATGTATGAAATTAAGGCATTATATTACACTACCTAGTTTCTTTCGGCAAAGTATGAAATAACATCTTGTATACAACTGCTTTGGTTAGTTAACAACATTTCGTCTAAAAAAAAAATAAAATTTATTTTTTTTGCTTATCTGAAATTATATATTTATGCGAATTGCTTTTATGCGATTTCGCTATTGTGATTTTATATTGTCTCTTGTTTTTATGTGATCGATCTTGAATTTTGTGTAACCAAGTGAGTTTATTTTTATTTATTTATTTTTTATTTTGCGTTCCATAGAGACAAATATAAAATACAGGCAATTCGCAGAAAAATAGGTACAAATTATGGAAATGCAGTGCAATAAAGAATATTCGAACAAAAAAAATAAAAATCGAAAAAACGAAAATATTAAAACAACTTCAGCAACACTTTACGAGAAAAACTCCACCTTCACGTGACATTTTCTCGAAATCGACTCGACATTTATCCGTCAAACTTCAATACAAATAAATTTACCGCGGACTGTGTCTACGTTTAAAATTTCAGCTTTCTGGGATATCGGAAAGTTGGTCAAAATAGATCTCAAATATGTTGATGCGTACACACAACAGACAAGTCAAGTTAAAATAAAATGTTTTAAAGCCCAAGGTGGAATAGAACCATGACGATATTCGGAACTAAAAAGATTTAGTAAAGATAATAATGGAGTCATACTGTGTAACGTACTCGAGGTGTTAATCCTCAGATAATGTTAGTCATTCGCGAGGATTTAAGCTTCTGTGCAATTTTCTTCTTTTGTCAACTTTTTTCTTTTCTTCTTCTTCTACTTCTTCTTTAATGTATTATGCACGGTCATAAGTAAGTGAGGAAATCGGGTAAGATACAAAGAATTCCTCCTCACGTTTCTGGCGTCACATGACACTCTCCAATGACTTTTCCGTAGTCGACGACTAAAACGTGACTTCCGGTACGATGCAAACACCGGAAACGGCCGTGAAATTTGCCTCCATTCTCGAGAGGAAGCCCAAAATTTCCATGATAAACGCCCAGGTCGATCTTCTATGGAAGCTCATTGTGACCACACATAATTGAAAAACGAGGGGGACAACAACTAGCCAATGAACGACGCGGATTTTTCGATGATTCTCATCCTTCGTGTTGTCCGAAAACACAATTTAGATTTCTACTCCTTCATTCATTCGCTCCCGCCCACCAAAAAACAACATATAAGAAAAAATCGATTAATTTCCCATTCACCTCACCAACTAAGCAAAGGTCGAGTTTGGGGTTTATTTTAAGACATTCCCCTTCTCTCCTTTGTGATTAAAGTGGCATCTTACGCTTTGTATGTTATGTGAAGAAGCAAAGAAATCCAAACCCTTAATTCCTAAGGTTTCGATTTACAAACGTCATCCCCCCTCAGACATCCACTTTAATACCACCAACGTTCGACAAAGAAGAAGAGGAGGAAGAGGAAAAAATGCGAAACGAATGAGAGCAAATTCCAAAACGAAAAAGAAAACCAAGAAGAAGAAAAAGAATATTTTTTCTACGCCTCCAATGTGACATTTCTGCACTTGGCACTTCCATCCGCGACTGAAAAATTTTCAGAGACAACAAAACCCAAAGAGAGAAAATGAGGAGAAAGAAGAAAAAAAAACTATAAAATATCGAGTATAAAAACAAGTGGCACACGACGACTTCTACCAGTGACACTTTTTTTTTTCTTCTTTTTCGAAGACTTTTTCTTTGGTGAAATACGAAAACAAATACTTTGCACAGAAAACACACAACTTCTAATGGAGTTTGCGGAGTTTCACGTTTTTTTATATACTTTTTTTCTCATAAGTAGACGATGTACAATATAAGATAAAGAAAAAAAATATATTCTTTTGCAATTTTGTGAGCCTCAAATTTAAAGAAACTAACTCCGTGCCCCGTTAATTTAATTAAAAATAAATGAAATCAGTATCGTACAAGGTGACGACTTAATAAATAATCGCACAGAAGCCTTCTTTAAAGAGATTTTCCATTTGATAAAGTTCAGCGCAAATCTCGCATAAATCGAAAACTACAACAAGATATTTCATGAAGTGGCAGAAATCGGTGTCCAATCATTTGTACAAAATCGCATAATAACAAGATATTCTCGCATATAGTAAGAGCAGTTGAGAAAATGTCTCTCGTCGCATACAAGGAACTCTCAGTCATTTGTACACAACTGTACAAAATCGCATAATAACAAGATATTCTCGCATATGGCGAGTACGGTATCTGAGAAAATATCTCTCGTCGCATACAAGGAACTCGCATAACTTATGGACTACTTGAAATATAAAATTTCTCTTGAATTTATCACAAGACTAGTAATATTTAAAAAAAAAATAGCTGATTTAGACTAAACATCTTATTTCAATTTTATTACATGCCAGCTTAATATTCTTACAACTATATGTTGAGTCAAAATCCGAATTCGGGTGAAACCAAATCTCATTAGTCAAAACCCAATAACCACAAAGGTTAAATTGTGGTTCAAATTACAAACGCTAAAATTACAAATCGACCAGTTAAAACCCAGTTTTCCCTAGTCAAAACCAGATTTTTACTCGAATCCGGGTTCTAATTGTACATACATACAGGTGTATACTGTATAATATACAGTATATAAAAGTTGCAAGTTTAGTTTAATATATAGTGTATATAAAACCGACGTTGCAACTTTTTCCCCAAAATGTCGAATCGAATGCTTTGGTACCATCGGTTATTACTGCCACCCAAGGACTTCGTGTTTACCAATGTCCCTCCGAAAAGGATCAAATCCATTTTATACATGTTTGCTATAGGAAATAGGTTGACACTCCACTACAATGTCTTCCTTTGAAATGTCTATTCGATCACTTGCTCCCAACAAGGTTTTTCCCCTGTCCAAAATAAACAAACCTTGCAAGCAAAGAAGATAGCTTCCGGCAACTTCTTCCCTGTTAGGCATGTAATAATAATAATAAAAAAAATACTATATTTCACTTCCCACAGTTGTTTTCTTCCGTTTCTAGTCTTACATTTCTTTAAGAATAATATATAAAAAAAACAGGGTGGGTGTCAATAGAAAAAAAACCCTATTGTACCGGGTTACACAACTTACAAGAAAAGAAAAACCGCACTTTTTTTTTTACTTCTTTTAAAAATTTTCTTGCCCCATCTGCTTTCCAACAAGAGCAAACAAACCGTCAAAAGGCAATTGAACCAATCGCAAAACCGGAACCCAAAAAATCACGTGATTTATACCCCCCCTCCTTTTCAAACCTTCTTGCAAAATCAATCTGGCGCTTGCAAACTCAAGTGCTAAACAAACTTTGTCGTAGTTCACCTATCCAAAAAATAAAAAAAAGATACAGTGCCATCATCATCCACCTAGCACAATACTTTTTTTTATCTCGTTAGATATATCTATGTGTCCATTTTTTTCTCTTTCAGTTTTACCTTTTTTTGTCTTCCTTATATCGATTTCGAGTGCAAAACTACATTCCCTAACGCCATAAATCCTAGGTGGAATTTTCTCTTCCCATTTTTTTTCCTTCTACTTTTTGAGCTTTGCTATTGTAGAGGATTGTTATGTTGCAAAGACGTGTCACATTTCACAGACACGTCCGAAATCTGTCACACAGCCATTAAGTGTGAAAGTAAACATGATGCAGCTCGTTTACCACGCCTCTGTTGCCTTGTGCGGTCTTAACTTTTCATTTTCTCCGAGATACACTGCCTGCCGTTACAATCACACACACATAAACACTCACTCTCTCACACACACACACACACACACACACACACACACACACACACACACACACACACACAC
>JAQIWH010004039.1:0-18042 GCA_034695005.1 Cryptops parisi | reverse complement strand
AAGCGAAGGCTATAGCCCCTCTTTTTGGTCGATTTTTGATGAAAAATGGAATCGGCTTAAACTTTGCAGGGATGTTGATTGCATCAAAATAAACACTTCTGCGCAATCAGATCCGCGAAATTCGCAAAATTACGCGAGTTAAAGCACTTTGAAATTCGGGTTTTCCAAACATTTGAATCCTTTAGATTTAAAAGTGCCATAACTTTGTGGGTTTTGCGAATATCGCGCTAAAACTTGCACGTGCGTGTTCAGCGTGCTTCAGAGATGCTGTATGCAGTATCTCTGAACCATCGAGTAAAGGCTATATAACCTTAGATTTGTGTTGATTTTTGATGAAAAAATGGGTTAGGCTTAAACTTTGCAGACTTGTAGCATGCAGCACGAGTAACATTTCTGCTCAATCGGACCCGAAAAATTCGCAAAATTACGCCAGTTACGACACTTTGAAAATCGGATTTTTCAAAAGTGTCATTGTTTATGGCGTAAAGGTGCCATAACTTTGTTAGTTTTGCGAATATCGTGCTACAAATTGCACAGGCAGCCTGCACAGGTAGCATGCAGCACGAGTAACATTTTTGCTCAATCGGACCCGAGAAATTCGCAAAATTACGCGAGTTACGACACTTTGAAAATCGGATTTTTCAAAAGTGTCATTGTGACATTTTGTCAAAAAAAAACACAAAGGCTAGAAACTTTCTAGCCGTCTGTTTTTTTCAAATTTTGATGAAAAATGGATTTTTCTGAAACTTTGCAGGCTTTTTGCCTGCATCACGGATAACATTTCTGCGCAATCAAATCTGAAAAATTTGCAAAATTACGCGAGTTACAGTACTTTGAAATTTGGGTTTTCCAAAAGTGTAATTTTTTTCTACCAACATTTTACCGCCAAATGTTTTCCGCCAAATATTCACCGCCAACAAATTATGTTCGATTTGAATGTTCTTGTATAACTTTGTTAGTTTTGCGAATATCGAGCTACAAACTGCACAGGCGTGTTCAGTGTGCTTCAGAGATGCCGTATGTGAATTTTTAATTTCAAATAAAAAGACTTATGAGAGTAGTAAACAACTTTCACTCCTAAACATTCTTACCTTTTATAACAAAAATTGGTTATTTCCATGAAATTATCTACTTTTAGCATCTAAAACACAATTTTCGGCAGTATTCCATTCGGCACAATTCAGCCTCCCCTTCCTCACCCTTTCATTTCGTGCGCCATCTGGTGATTTTTGTCTTGCGTCATGACGTCACGTCACGAAATAATCATAAACTACGTAATTGCACATGGGATTGATGGAGGACGGTGAAGCCTTGGTGAAATAGTTCTCGTGCAATAGCAGTCCTACTTCATCGAATCCTTTTCTCTGTTTTGTTTTGTTTCTTAAGCCAACGCACCTCAAAAAAAAATAATGGCTTCAAGTCCTTCAAGTAAAAAACGTCGTATAGATGAGGACGACGGTGGTCCCGATTACTCGAGCAACGAGGAAGATGAGCACATGTCTTGCGCTTCGGAAGAAGAAAACTGCGAAAATGTACTGTAAAAACACATACCACGATAATGTTTGTTTCATCATTTCATATTTAACCAAGTTTTTTTTTTTCTTTCGCTAAAGGCTACTGTAACGACAGAGTTTGAAGCGCTGTCATTTCAAGTCGAAGATCTGGGAGGAATAGAGCGATTACTTAGTCAGGTGAAAAATAAATAACACGCCGAAGTGCATTGCTTTCGGACCTCTTCGTAGTATACTAATGATTGTTTTCCACTAATGAATGGTTAGTCGAATGCGGTTCACGTATGTTTCAGTATGGGTTAACACGCCAAAGCACATTGCCACTCTTGACGATTACTTTGTGCCGGTGTGGTTAGCTGGCAAATGGATGTCAAATAATGTTCATAGACAAGTTAGGTTAGTTTTAAGTTAATTACAGCAAATTATACTACTCCCTGGGGGTAATGTCGGAGTTACATGGCCATATATGATTTTGTTTGTTTTCCTCTAATTTAACCCCGGTCTTTAGGCTACCGTTAAAACATGCACTTTAGAGCTTCAAATGGCAAGCGAAAGTTCAGAAGATGAGTTTAAAGACCGGGTTAGGTTAGAGGAAAACAAACAAAATCATATAGCCACGTAAACTCTGAGATTACCCGCCTTGGATATAATAACCATCGTGACACGGAGGGTCTTTTCCAGTAATTTACTGCGTTTTGCAGTTATCTTGTAATGTGGGTCACAACCAACACCCGCCCCCCAGAACCTCGTGGTATTACCAGAACATTAAAAACACATTTTGAATTGACTGGTTAGTTTTTAATATGCTTATTACCTGCTGTCCAACGTTAAATAGCCTCATTCACTTAGAAATATTAGTTGATGGTTGTTACCTACATTTCATTGTTCTAGTTAGAAATCAACTTCAAACTTGTAGCGAAATTAATCACACTACACACAGGTTCCTGAGTTTGTCAACTATTTATTGCAGTTGTTTTTAAAAGCCGACTTTGATGTGGCTGAACTCACCAAGCTGATCGTGCAGCAAAGTTCCATAGGAAGCGCAATTTTGGTATGTCAAGGAGGCTGCAGTCTACTTTTAAAATGTACCTGTTTATCTTTGAAATGTTAAAACTAGAATTATAAAAACTCTAGCAAACCACCTCGGACGATGAACCCGACAGCGAAGTTGACGACACAGTGTACGGTTTCATCACAGTTCTGAACCTGACCGACAAAGAGGTTAGCCAACTTCCAGTCAACCCTCATCAACGAATGAAAATCATTTATTGACTTACGGAAATTTGTTTCAGGCGGCACCATGCATCAAAGGACTGAAAGACTATCTTCAGAAGTTTGCCGCGGATGGCAAAACGAAGAAAACATTACAAAGCATCCTGAACGATGATTCCAAAAACGTGGGGTTCCTTTTTAGTGAGAGGGTGATCGGCATTCCTGCTCGATTAGCAGTGCCATCGTATGAAAGTCTTTGGTAAGCTTTTTCTATCCACATTCAGTACTTTTAAACTACAAATCAGGTTTTCATGTTTGACAAACGTGACATGTACAAGTAGTTCTATTGATGGTTGCATGCCAAGCTGTAGGCAAAACCATGCATCTGGTCAAGCCTGAACTCTTGGTGTAAACTCCAGGAATTCCTGTAGTTTCTATGAAAACATGTTTTCATGGAAATCTTCAGGTAATGTACCAGAAATGTAAGAAGGCACTAATTTTCTTTTACAGGAAGGAAATCCTAGCTGCAAAGCAAAAAGATCCAAAGTACAATTTCACCTACTTGATGCTCCTGTCCAAGTTGTACAAGCCCGTGCCGTCGCATAAAGGAGCCGCATCTAAGATTGAATATGCACAACTTGAAGAACAACTCATGGAAAAGGTAACTCATAACCCGTAACAAAGTACTTGTTTGAGGACTAGCTTTTCATCTTCAACTCTGTACATTTATTTTCCAAGAAAATATAAATAATAGAGCCATGCACAGGCTGCCCACCTCTTGATTTGCCACAATCACTTCAGTAATTGGAACAATATGTTTGGGATCGTAAGAGACAATCCCACTAGGTTCATTTTACCATTAACTGAATCCTGTTGAAGATGTTAATTTTCAAACTAAGTTTTTCCCATAACTCAAATTATTCCTCATTACATTAGTGCAGTGATTCCTAAACTGTACCATGGAATACAGTGGAACCTCACTATTCTTTCCAGAACACTTATGGAAATAGCGATTTGTACGAATGACGAATCAATTTTTCCGTTAAGAAATGTCAATTGGATTAATCCGTTCTAGAACCCCTGAAGTTTATAAGTATAGCCTGTCTGATAGCTATGGTTTTAGTTCCATCTGTGCAACTCTCGTGTCAGTATCATTGTAGGACATCAAACCTTAACACTCAACAAACGTCATGAGGGAAAAGCGTAGTCCATTGAAAAACATTTATTTGTATTTTATATTTGGTACTTAAATTAAAACCAGACTTGGATATTTGTTGTATGTTAAAAACATACTAATTACGGCAAAATATATAAATTTAACACTATAAAATAAAACACAATCGAGGGGCCATCAATAAATTACATAATGCTCAATGAGGACAAGAGGTTTTTTACAAAATATTTTTCGAAACATCGAAACTAAAAATGCCATTACATTACCAAAACTGATTTTGATGCCAATTGCCATTCAAAACTCCGGTCGTCACCTATAATATTTAAACTTTCACCAGTTAATCAATATCTTAAATTTACCGCCATGGTGGATGAATACATTGTTGCACAGAAACTGTCAGTATAGTTAGTGGACATGGAATACAGTACTTAATGTAGAAGGTGAAATCTTACTGTCCTTAAAAGCATCAGCTTTTTTGTTTCTTTGCACTAGAAAATGCTCAGAATTGGTACGAGTTCCAAGGCAATGCACAAATAGCGAGTTTAATTTAGTTGGACGAATAGCACTATTCTAATTGTTTTGTTTTTTTTTAATAAATTGTCTAATCTAAGTAAAAATGTAACTATTAGGTGACAATTCCGATACATTAAGGGCACTCTGAACCGAGAAAGTTTTAAGCATTAACAATAGTATTTTAAGTGGCTAATGTAAGGTTTCACTTACTGGCATCTCCAGAACATAACCCAAGTTTCTGCAAATTTGTGAATTCACAGGTGGTAGCAATATCCCCATCTAATCTATTCCATTTTCAGATTGCCGACCTCGCGATCGATTTCACGGTTTCCGATAAAGCCCAATCTGCGCTGGGCGGCCAGTGGGATTCTGACGAGGATGACGTCTTGATGCCCTTTCGAAGATTATTTGTGTTTCATACAGAAAAATTGGCTGATTTTATAGAAGGTGTGAAAATAAATTATTAAACATGAACTTTTCTTGTTTTCTCTTTTATCTTTACTAAGTCCATTAGTAGGTTTCATTTGGGTTGGGATAAAATGGGATAAATGCTGCCAATCATGTAAAATTTTAGCACCTGTTGTTATATTCTAAATACAATAATTTATTTGGTTTTGGCATGTGAAGAATTTCTTCAATTATAAAATGTCACACACATCTTGACCATTCAAGGAATTCTAATGAGGAGGGAAAAAAAGTCACAAACAGTTGGTTTTGTGAGCTATTAAAAACAGCTGTGCACACAATTTGTACAATATTTACACCTTGGTGAACAACGCCATGTGCTTGGCTTCTGGACATGCCAAACGAAATTTTGTCATGCCCTTCAATCATTTTCAAATAAAAAACCATGATTCACGTGAAGAATGCAAAACAAACTAACCCATTAGTTCGCACAATAAATCGCCGTCGTTTCTTCAGATGATGCGACCGAAATACATCATGTTTTCAACACCTTCGTCGGCGACGTTGATTTCTAGGAAACCCAACTTTCCGTAGAAATCCTGCATGCACTTGTCTCCTACGCTGACTTCCGCATAAGCACCAAAGGATCCTGTTGCGGAATAAAAAATGTTCAATGATGTGGCATTCAACCACTTTTCTGACAACAACGTAATGAGTGATGCATTACCGTTTGCTTTCAAAGCGGACATGACGCAGAGCAGAAGACGTTTAGCTACGCTATTGTCCATGGCACATGGTAACATGTTGAGCCTCACCAACGAAGGATGCAGCTTGTGTAGGGATTCAGGAACAATCGCTTTGAACACGTGAAAACTGGATATGATTTCCTGAGAAGGAAACAACACAAGGCATATATATATATATATATTAGTATTTTTTTAAGTTGCAATAAACTACACTGCGAGCAAATTTGGACTTACCTCCGCAGGTGTTTGCATCTCGCTCTCCTTTTTAGATTCGGGGTATTTGCTGCACATTTCGGGAATCCATGTCACTTCGCTTTTTGTGTGAAACTGTTTTGCATCCAACGCTGCCACGCCGTAACCGCAGACCTCTTCCTCGTCTTCAACGACGAAGCAGTACTCGGGATTCAGCGCCAAATAAGCACCCAGCAGTCTGCAACAAACGGAACGTTTCTTAATACACATCCCATATATACAGGGTTTCCCGAAAGGTCTAGTCAAATTTTAACCACCAGTGCTGCGCATCAAAACAACCCATGTAAACAAGGGTCTGGAAATGCTACCCTTCCAAGATGAATCATGTAAATGCATAGATCTATGTTCTGATAGGTAATTGCTGAAGTTAGTATGCAGTTCCGAACCCAGATTTATTTATATGGACTTTTTGCTTTGTTTTGATGAGTAGCATTTGTGGTTAGAATTTGACTTGGTCTTTCAGGAACACCCTGTATAAATCTTCACTGAGGACGAAATGGTTGCTCACTTATCACCCATAAGATCGGGATGGTCTGGAAATACGTCTGAACCATCCACACCATCATCGCATGTTTTACGGCAAACCTTGTAAACGGCATCCTAAACAGAGAAGAGTAACTGTATTGTATGGTACTAAAACTGAAAAAGTGCAACAGTTATAAAATTTGCAATGAATTCTAAGAAACATGATACCTTAAAACTTAAAATTTCTACACCAAAGAAAATGGTTTTTTCGCAATCCACAACAAATTACCTGATCATCATCTGTGTAAGGTCGAATGACGTAAGTTTTATTTTTTGGAACATCGGGTGCTTTCCAAATGTATAGATCGTTGGCAGTTTCCAAAGGCAGTAACCTCTGCAAAGATTTAAAATATTAATTAAAAATTTTTTCAATTTTCTGCAACACCTTTTTTGTTTAAAATACAAAATAAACACTCGAGGGTAGGTACCTGCAATTCAGCGAACAGGCCTCCTCGGAACACCCACGGTTCTTGTTCACCATTCATAAACGCTTCTTTCCATCCTTTGGTAAACCCTTTTCGGTTAGCAAATTTGAAAATTTTAAAACAAACATTAGCCAAATACACAAAGAAAAAAGCCAAACAATAAAGATTTGTGAATGATGTTACATGTTTTCATTACGCCCTGCGCCAAGCCACATTTTTTGCAAACTACGCACGACATGCAAAATCGCAAATAAAACGAAACGCAATTGCTGTTTAGCACAATGCATGATAAAATCACTGCCGTGAGAGAAAAAAACCCTGTGTATTTAGATTCGGTTAATAAATGATGGCAAATTTCAACCAGCCTTCGTCTGTGGGCAGCATTGTCTGAAAAACCCGCATTGCATTCGTTTGCTCAACTAGGCGCTTAATTTTTTAAAGGAAAAAAAAAAATTGCGCGCTTCATTCTTAGCCAATGAATTGCAGTTTTCTCCCTACAAATAAATATTCAACAAAAGTAGAACACGAAAAGAAAAGAAATCCATCAAACTGACCACCGAACCTGAAAGCAAGTTTATATTAGTGCTAGCCCATTCTTTGCAAATTCGGAAGGAAAACGCAATAGAGGGAGGAGAATCGAGTTTTGCTTAATGCTTGCAGTCACTTTCCAGATTGGACGTTCGTTTGTCACCGCACCGGTGTACATAAGTGAAAATGAATAGAAAATATTTCAATAACCAATTAGCCACGAATTAAATAAGCATATACAGTATACATGACAACATACGTCGATGACATACATGTATATAGAAAACCAACAGGAATGAATACGGTACACCACTGAAAAAAGCACCAACACTGAACGATGTTGGTTTTACTGAACGACATTTCAGTTTTCAGGTTTGTTCAAGTCTTGAGTTAAAAAATTTTCTTTCGTACACCAAACATTAAGGAACGAACTTTACCAATCTGTCAAATCCAAATGACTGAAAAAATTAACCAACGCGCTGCGCTGGCTGCATGCCGCATTGCAAGGACAAAGGTCAAATGCTACAGCAAGGTACTCTACGGCGCATGTGGCTTGATGTTGCTAACTGAAGTGAAAGTTGGGTTTTATCGTCTTTTTTTCGGTAAAACAATATTTACACTGACGAAACTAAATATCGTTGTTTTTTTTTTGTAAAGAAATAAAAAAATACTATCAAAATTAAAAAAATATATAAATATATATATTAAAAAAAAAAACAACAACAACAGAAAAAATAATAATTAGTTTAAGAAACTGCAACCAGGTATATTTGTTACTCTATATAGGATGTGGGTGGTACTATGGTGGGAGTGTCACCAGAAATGCATACATGTATAGCTGGTTCCTGGAACACAACTGGCTACGATAGGAGGTGCATGGCCCAAGGCTGCAATCGGCGGACGATTAAAAATAAGAAATAAAAAAGAAAAACGTATTAGTTGTTGATTTTCTAATTTTTCATCATTCTGTGGAAAAAAAATTGTCATTTGAAATAAATGTCAACTTATGTCGTGTTTTCATTGAACATGGCATAAATTGTTTTTTTTTTTTAAAAAAATTGAATGAATGATACTATCATAAACTAAGAAAGAACCCATCACTTTGTAACCAACCACCATGACCAAGATGCTACTATGATAAACAAATTCAAATTAAACGATTTATTTATGTTTCAGCTTGATGTGTATAATATAAACAACTGAATTTTGCAATGATGATACAAGTCTTTGCATTGAGATCACAACTATCATTTCAGCATCGAGATCAAACGTTGTAAAAAAAACAAAAAACAAATTCTCGTTACAATATGGGTACATTCCCATTTTGAACAAACGTTCCAGCCAATAAACTCATTACATCAAGAACAATGAGCTAAGAACAAAAAACCTGTACTGTTCCAGCTCAGCATGTTTTTAGTTAAACTAAAAACAGCATATAATATTTTTGCATAAACTACAAATCCATCAATATTTTTCTTACATTTTTTTTTTGTGGACAAAATCTCAATAAATACTTGAACGAGAATTCGTTTCCAGTACTGTAGATGGATGGGCACACACTAACAAAAACGCTTGAATTTACGAGTCTTTTTAACCAACAAATAAACAATACTATTTCACTTTTCTTTTTGACATATCTATTTCATCAAACCATCATAGTGTAATTACAAGTTTCATATAGCCTTCATGCATTTGTTAATAAATTCAGCATGAAAGCTAGAGAAACCTCATGGCATGAAGGTTATGTGAAAAGCTACAGGTTGTATGCGTTCTTGGCCAACAACCATCACATGCATCATATTGCTAGTTTTCAAGATCCAATGAACCAGGTTGCCATTTATCAATACCGATAGCTCGTTCATATTCAAGTGTTTCTTTATTGCTGTATGCAATGAAATCTTGCTGTAATTTTGATCCAACAATTCGCACAAACATATTAATTATTTAATGATACCTCTTTAACTGCATGGTTGGTTCAAAACCATACAAATCATTCGAAATCCAAATGCAACATTAAGCAAGTCTATACACTCAATGTATAGAGTTGCAAAACCGAAACATTACTTTTAAAGATCAACAAGATTTCTGCCTACATGCAAACTTCTCAAGAAATAAGTAAGAGTCGAAAATGACAAAATAGATAAAAAATTAATTACATACCTAACCACTTGACATAAGCGTTCAAAAGACTAATGATTCCACACATATCCCAGACATATGGATATAAATCGTACAACAAACACCTGTTTGCACACAAGTTTAGTCTTTCCGCCATTTTCTTCACGGACTTTGCCAGAACATCGAATTTGGCAGCACGTCGCTGCCATTCTTGAGCCTGTTGACAAAAAATACAACTCGATATTGACACTCTTTCATCACGTTCTCAGTTCAAATGACAACCATCCAGATTGATGTATTTTTGGACTAAGTCAACCGTTTATTTGACACGGCACCTCCCTCTTGAGCATTTTATGCATGTTCACTAGTGTAAGTGCCAGATAACACTTCATCCATACACGACAATACATACAAAATCATACAGGGTGTCCACAATGAAACCTAAACATTGAGAAACCCCTATTTTTTCACGTCAACTTGAACAAGTGTGATGCTTGGTGGAACGGAAGCAAAAAAGAGACTCAAAAAGGTTTATGTGAAAATAAACCATTTCATTTTCAAGTTTACAAAGTTCTAACTGCTTTCATACAGGTCAGGTTCATATTTTCATTCTTAATAAGAATGACCCAGGTCTTTCGCTGTCGTTCTCTATCTATCTGTTGTGGAACGCATTCCAATGGTCACTCCTGTACCCCAAAGGCACTGACTACCTGCATGACCTAAATCTGTGTTGGCCACCATCGGGTGATGTCCTCAACACGTCATTAGCTACTTCTAGTATTATCATACTAGAAGTATGCAGTAGTGGACAGTAGTCTTGCAGTAGTGGACAAGTGATGGTGTTTCACAAGCTTAGTGCCAATACAAACCCACGAAATGTACAGTAATACTAACATTCAAAATTACACATATTAACTGATTTACTATACCAATTCGTTATATAAACAAACACCACATTATGGAATCTAATTTACCTTTTGTTAACTAAATAGCAGTCCTTGTGGCCCGTAAAAGGACCTTGTTAATGATATTTGTCTGCCACTATTTTGATGCTTTGCTAACCCAATGCATAATCAAGGAAAAATGTATGAGAGATAAAATGCTACCTACACCCACAATTATTTTTGAATGTAAACGGTTGTGGTAGCCTACTAATGAATGACACTATATTGACTATGTCACTGGTTAAAATTCAGATCATGAGTGTACCCTTTATTCCGAGTACTCATCCAACTATCCACCTAACTGTGACCATTCACAGTACTGTACTACTAATCAAAATGTATCGCTCCAATATTGCAAATAAAAGACATCATTCCTACAACAATAAAAATTTTGTTCTGTACTTTTGAAGATATGTTGTAACGTTAAATTATACAGGTTGTCCACAAAGTCTTTAGTCTTTAAACAATTTTAAAAAAATTATTACAAAGTTAAATGAATGGATAATTCTATAATTTATTTTTGCATGTAAAAGCTTTCTGGCATACAATTTTTGGTGTAGCAATTCAACCAATTTGTGGATAACTGTGATGGTAGCTTCTTAACAACCAGTTTTCATTGGTTGGACAAGAAGCTGAATCAGTGATTCACAAATTGCACTATTTGCCACACCAATGATTGCGGGTGACAGGAGGATATCTTTTTTGTACAAAAGATATAGTGTTTCACACTAAAGGACATAAATGACTGTGAGCAAAGAATAGCTGATGCTACTGAAACAATTGATGAAGCTATTTAAGAAGAACATGGATCGAAACTGGTTGTTGTTTAGAACAACACTCACTTAGAACCTTGTTACTCTAAAGTTGCGATGCGGTAGTGTCATTTGGCCCCCAGACTTGATTAAATCAGAAAAAAAAAACTGGAATGATGCTGAGATTCAAATGTTTTCGGATGGTTTTTTACAAAGTAGAACAAAAATGGAGAACCCCGAGAAAACCTGCCCCCGTGGTGTCAGACCTCAAACTGAATTCAAAAGTGCCGAGCCCAGAACCTCTCAACCCACCAAGAGGCCTGAGGTGCACTGGTCATATCTTTTTATGAAACTCGGAAAAGTTCACTATCATTTTCATATTTAGTTATGGTTAGGATGTACACAGTATTTACCTTCAAACTTATGTGATTAAAATGTTTATATCTTATTGTGAATACCCATTTTTAATGAAATTCTTGACACTGCATTAGACATAAAATCCTACCTGTAACTTGAGGGTAGAATCGGCATGCTTGCATTTTGCATCGGTCACTAGATACGCGTTGGTTTTCAACCAATGAACTTCTTGCATCAGCTGGAGCGATGTGCCGCCGTGTTCAAAAGGCAGATAAAAAAGGTCGATTAGTATTGCCACGTCGTCGACGGTCATTTCTTGATCTTTCTTCGTTTCCGTATCGGTCTGCATTTTCGATTCGTCATCCTTCAGAATCTGCTCGTCTTCTTCCGCCAGTTCTTCAGAGCTGCTGCCAATCCCAGATGACTTCTTGTCAGAAGCTGTCAACGTTGCCTGTCCGTTAACTGGCATCTGCTCGACGTGAGAATTGCCTACTTTGGGAGATGATCCTGGTGTTGGGTTACAATCCATGGGTTCGATCAAAGGCTCGTCGGGCAAAGTAGTCACCACTTCGTTCGGTTTGACAAGCGAGTTCATCACTGGGTTCATCACTGGGTTCATAATAGGTTGAAACGCTGTTTCGGAAGCCACTTCCACCAGAGCCTGTAATTGGTTGACGTTTGTGATACCGGGCAAAGAACTTGTACTCGTCGTTGTAGTAGCTGTTGTTGATAGCAAGTTCATGCACGTTGCAATGGGAGGCATCAGCAGAGGTGTAGGTACCTGAGGCTTGACAATCTTCCCATAAGCATTTTTTGGACGGGAGAATTCCGGCAGCCAATCGGCGATGGCCAATTTCAAAGCCTTCTTGGGGTGGTAGGTGTTGGGGCCGAGACGGGAAGGAATGTCTTCGACAGATCCATTTTCACTTTCGGTTTCTAATTTAATGTCAGCACTAATGGAATCATCTGCAATACAAAGATCCCCATCTAACTATAGGTGAATTGAGCGTCAAATGATATTAAAAATTACAGGTTCACCACCGATTTTGCAACTACCTTGGTCCAAAAGCCTTGCCGAATTAAACAATTTCCCAGACCAACTCGAGTCATACAGTAGTAGTAATGCAAATAAAACCCAATTCCAACCCACAACTATCACTTCCCATGACTATAGAACCAGTGTAATGATAAAAAAGATAATCTCTTGTTTAAAGCACACAAGGATTAAAACTCCACTTAAATTTAACTCTTAATTTTGTCACAACTGAAAAAGTCATAAGACTATCAGTCGTCGGAAAAACGGTGGCGTGCCTGTAGATTACACAAACAACTTGAAAATCATATTACTTAAACTTAAATCTCGTTTTCCATCGACACTACTCCTGCTCCACTGCGCTAGCGTATGAATAGGAATATAGTTGGCCTCATACTCGCAGTTGGGATTCAGCAAAATGCCATGAAGATGTGGAATGAGGTCAGGTGAACGTCCGCTGTATGGACCCAAGAAGACACGCTTCTGATCGTAATCGTTGGCGTGGAGATTGTCCCAAATGACGGGAGGACGTCGCAAACCTTCGGTCAATTCTTCTATTGACTGAAGAGTGATCGTTTTGGTTATTACCTTGCAACCTGAAAGACGTCCCAAAAATTGTTATGTCATCTTCGCTACCCGTGTTGAGAAAAGCTGGACAATTTTTATCTTACCAGTCCACATGATATCTATCCCTGGAAGAAGTTTACCCCCTATAGTAGTCAGGTACTCGGAAGTTTCAACGTTCGGAATAGCTCTTGAAGCAGAATATTCAGTCGGACAAAACAGGAAGCGTGGTTGCCCCAAATGTTGATACACTTCGTTGGTAATGGAAACTTGGGCATGAGCAAATGACTGAAATATTTCTTTGTCGGCTTCCCCCATTTCAGGTTCAATGTCATCGAACAACAGAGCAAAAGCAGTACAGCCAAACTGCGCCACCTGAAAACATCGTAAGATACTCTTTACTATCAATATACAAGTTGTTTCAATTGTTACACTTTGACTAGACCATAAATTAAGCATCCAATAATAAGGAACGTGCTATATGAACCAAACAACTCAAGCATTTCTTATTGCATCCGATTGATTGATGTTTTGCACATGCGCTGCTAAGGAACTCATTGTAGCAAAATGGCGAATCCACAGCAAAAGGCACTGCCAGAATTGAAACAAAAGATTGCTGTTGCCATTGCAGCAATGGACACCGCCTTGCTTATCCATGTATGGCAAAAACCAGATTTTCACCTGGATCTACGCTGCATTGCAGAAGGTTCCTACACCGAGTGTCCTAACTATCCAATGAAACTTGTATGTCGAGTTTTCCTATCGACTGATGCATAGCACGTTTCTGTATTATTATTATTTGTCACTTAGCTATAGACTTGTCAAAAAATAACAACATCTTTTGAAACACCCTGTACAGTAACAGCAATCAATGTTATTATATCATTCACTAGAAATTAACCTGCTCTAATTTTCTTTTCAAACTGGTCACTTCTTTGGCACTGGAATAGGTGATGTCAAGTCCGGGAGATAAAGCGTAGTAGAAACAGATGCCATTTTCTTTAGCTGCCAGAATCAGACTTGTCAGATGTTCTGGAAAAACACAAGTCAAATAATATTAATAATATAACATGGTGTCTTTTACAAGAAAAACAAAAACAAACTGTTTCCCCTAACTGCAGTCTTACCAGCTTCTTCTACAGAATACAGTTCACGCCAAAAAGCCCTGTGCTTGCAGTCATCCTTCGGTGCATAAACGTATGCATTCAAACCCAGCTTGCTCATTCTAGGCACAAATTAACCATGTTAATTACAACACTGCCTTTTTCAAACTAAATGCTATGGTATTGGTATTGAATAAAAATTGTTTACTTGACGAAAAGATCCTTCCTTTGTTCAGGAGTCCACGGTCTTCCATAGAATCCTAAAAAAACAAGATGCATTAAGTTATATGCAATTTTCATTTCTTGGCATCATTTCATCGTCATCTTGACCCACATCTTTCTAAAATGAACTCGACACATGCTTCCAAAAAATAATGACATATTCGTTGGCTCACAATGCGATGCTACTTGAATAATCTTATTTAAACTCAATCAAGTTACCACATTTGACAGATAGTGTTTATAAGTAGACGGCTAATTAGACCAAGTGTTTAGGCTGCGAGATTCTGCTTTCTTGTTAAATGAATTTACTATAGTAGTGTAAGCCTATATGTTCGTGTTAAATACATTTTAAAAGTACCCAAGTAAACTAATCACAGAATATTTTAAGTTTCTCTGTCATTTTATTCATTTAAATATGAAATAAGAAATGAGTCCTTTTTTTTTTTGAGCATCTTGAAATGATACTAATAGTCAGATCAAATCTGACTATTAGTTACTAGCTCACAATATTTAAGATATTTTATATACAAAAATCACTTTTTATAACGTGAGTTTAAGATAGAATACAAAGCAAGTGCCTTAATTAGCTTTATCAAGGTTTAGAGACATTTTCAAAACCGTTTTTGAATTTTTTTGTTTACACAGCAAATGAACTCCAAAAAAATAATATTGGATTTAGCTTGCTAGTGTCCGTCACTACAAAGTGATGCTGCATTTAACAACTTTGGCATTGAAGTGAGGTAGAAACGTTGTTCAATAAGCAGTTTACTTACTTTATTCCTATAACGAGTAGAGTATAAAACAGAATGCTTACCCTCGACGACTCCACAGAAAAAGTTGCCATTGCGCGAGTTTCGGTTGTCGACGATTTCAGAAATGTTGTCGTCGACGTCAGACATCTTGAATTTGGATGTCACCAACGTGAGCCTACTGAGCAGTAGGTCCACGAGATAGTTAAAGAAAGCTTTCAAGAGATTAAACACAGTTGCCTTTTTGGGCGCTATGATGGTGATTTTTCTGTTTAAACTGTCGATCGCATATTATTTCTCAAATGTGTTCGCACAACAAGAGAAAACGAAAGAAGCACTCGACTCCTCACCTCAACTGCGATTGTATTGTAACCTCCGGCCGGCCACCGTAGATTTAAGGTCACTTTCTCAGTCTGAAATTGCACGAATCTGAATATGATGATGAATGTTGTTGTTGTTTTTTATAAAGTTAATGGATTAAGAATCGACTTTAGAAATCGATATTCTTTTCATGTTAACAAGTACTACTGTAAATACAGATTGTCTTCGTAGTGTGATGTGAAACGCCAAAAGACGGGAGCTAAAAATAACACTAGTACAACCAACGCCACCTGGTGGAGGGAAAGAAATAAAACCAATGACCTTCTCTCACACATTCAACGTTAACTGAACTTTGGTTAACTGTATCTGTTCGTATTATTATACAAAGTCTCTGGTAAAAAACCACAATGCAATTGAACCTCTTTAATCCGGCAAAAACATTGTCTGTGCCAGAACACAAAAATTTTCCGACTATTCACCAATAAAAATAAAACATATTTACAACATAAAAGAAAATTTGGTGTGACAATTGAAATAACATTTGCAAACTTGTGCATCGATTGAATGCTAAGCCAGTTCATTAAAACATATTTTTATTCCCCTAAAAATTGTTCTTGAAATGATACCCAGAAACAATGATTATTTTTAGAATTGCATTTTCACAAAATATTAATAACCAAACCATGCCAACTATACTACACCCCCCCCCCAGATTTAACGCATAATACGTATTATGACAAACAAATCACAGTTTGCCCCCTTTAAAACAACTTTGCGCTATAACTGGGGAGGGGAGTGGTATACATTAGAAATAGTAGTGGTTAATGTGCAAGATCACAATAAAATCAAGTACCAGTCATTTTATGTTATCTATTGGTAGTACAGGCAGAAGCTCACTAATCCGGAAAACTTGGGACCAAAAATTTGCCCGATTTGCGAATTTTCCGAACCAGTTGAAGCTTAAGAGAAAATGGCTAAATAAACTGTAAATTTAAAAAACTTATAAACTAGAGTATTCACTGTTACCGTAAATTCAACAATTACGAATCAAAAGTATTCACCGTAAACTGAAAAATTATAAACCACCAAGTCTTCACTGTAAATTTCAATTGCCGGACTAGTGAGGTGCAACCTGTATAAATCTTAAAACCAATGGAATTACATACTTATATATTTGAATATATGATTGTTCGTCTTTGGTTAATTTCATAATCTAATACATTCTATGATCAATAACACATGATGATTTAGAAAAACATTTGATTTCAAATATTAGAAGCGTTATATCGACTAAAATAAATCAATTCACAAATCCTAGGATTAAAGTTTCACATCAAATAGTACAAAAGCCTTAAAAACAATTGTGCACACTGTAATTAAAATTAATAGTAAAATTGTGGCATACAAACTACAGGGTCAGGGTTTACAATGTACATTCTAAACTCTGCTAAGAAATTGAATTTCAAAAAATGAAAAGTGAAACAAATTCCATTTAACATTTATTTTTTACTTATTATCTGTAGCAATGAAATGATTACATAGATAAATTGTATAAAAAAAAGGCATTTAAAAATACTTGTAAAGATATCTAAAATTTTAAACATAAAAATGTACAATTAATACCCTTACATAAAATAAAATTGTACCCAATTAAAAAATAAATTAAATCGTAAATCAAGCACAATTGTACAAAATTTTGCTGGAATGGAAAGATTAAATAAAAATCTTTAATAAGGCTAAGTAGAAACATTCTCTAGCATAATTAGATGTATCTTCATGTGAATATTGCCAGAGTTAAGTGTCAATACTCATGCAAAGATACCGTTCTCAAGATTATTAATATATTTATTTTTTAATATATATATATATATTCCACTATTTGTCTATTTCTACCAAACTCCTACAGTGTTTGTTTTTTTTTAAAACATGATTTCCTAATTGTAATTTTACATGGGGAAGGGAAAGCTTATCGAATAAGGACATGAACATTCTAGGCGATCCCAACATACAAGTGATAAGAGATCTAGTTAAAGTAGAAAAAAACATATAGTAGCACGTTACAATAACATACTCGAAGCATGGTAGCAGCTTCGCGGTTGCCTTCATTTCCGTGTGCCTTAGACATTTTCCGCAGGGCTTTGGAATTCGCTTAGCGCTTTTATTGGCGTAATGTGTTTCTTCTGCGAACCTTTACGCACCTTGGCACGTACTTCCTCCGGTTTTTCACGCCGTACCAATGGTTTCTTTTCGGGTGCCTTCATCTTCCAAACCACAATCGGAGACTTGAAAGAAAACAAAACAAATTCAAACATATATTATGACCTTTTCCATTTTTGTTTTATTGTAATTCTAAAAGCTGAGCTGATTAAATTCTTTTTGTCCTTATATTCCCATTTTTTACTTGAGAATATAGTCGAAATAGATTTTTTTTAGTAACTAATTTGACTGCAAATACACAAAAAAACGATAAAATAAAATAAAACCCATAAAAATTGTTATAAAGCAACACCACAGTGTTGTGTATTCGTATTAGTATTTGTATTAGATACCTGTATTTAAATACTTTTTTTTGTATTAGTATTAGTATT
>JAQIWH010004038.1:0-18052 GCA_034695005.1 Cryptops parisi | reverse complement strand
GTCAATTTCTTACCAAAAAAAAAATCAAAAAAAAAACAAACCATTCGTGTCGGTATAATACAGGGTGATTCGTTAATATCTGGCAACTATTTTTGGTGCTTCCTACAACTTTAGTTCAGTTTATTTGCAGTCTAAAGAACTATACATTAAATAAAAACAAAATTTAACAATCACGTAATCGTTCTAGCAAGAACAAATTGCTTTAAAAGGTCATTTACAAAAAGTCATACTTTGTAAAGTCATACGTTTGCAAACACTTCGTTTGCGAGTTACAGACCGTACATTTGGCCTGCATATCCTGGTATCAGACACCCCGCCTAAATCAGCACAACCTGATATCTTTAAAGAATGCGACAGTCCAAGATGAGACGTGTTCAAGACCGCATTGTCTAAAATGGAAAACAATTTTAACGTTGTGAAAACGGTCACTAGTAACAAGTTACAATAACAAGTCACCGTGTCCTGCACAAGCTCAAGGAGCTACACTACATTACACCAAAGGCCCCAACGCACGATCTGTAACTCGCAAAAGAGGTGTTTGCGAAAATTTGTTCATTTGGCTTGTTTTAATCACCCTGTATGAAAAAACAACAAATTTTGCGAAATTTTGGAATATTCATAATAAAAATATCGTGATAGGATGTGTGTCCATTTATAAAGACCGAAGATGATGTTGGAACCAACCATCGATGGAACCAAGACAGAGAATAAAGTGTTAAAAAGGAAGTTACTAAAAAAACTAAAGGGAGTTACTTAAGGGAATGCCAACAATAACGTTTTGTAGACAGCAACTCAAAAATTAGAAATTGGTAATGCCACTAATGCGTCAACGCGTGTTATCTTCGGTGTCATGCCAGAAGCATCAGGTGTGACAAACGTTTGACGCTAAGACTCGAGATCTAGACCTAGAAGGTGATTTGATTTGACTGACATACACCCCCAACAGTTTAATAAACAACCGATTTCAAGTTCCGTTGGTTTCGCACGACAGTAATTTTTAACAACTTCAATGACATCGACTTGTACAATGAGACAAAAATAAAAGTTAAATTTTAAAAAACCAAACGTTGTTTCACACGAATGTTAGAACTTGAGAGCAATGACAAGTATAACTTAATACTGAATATAAAAATTCAAGCACATTGACTAAACATTTTTACTACTGTAACGTGTCAAGACAAAGACCGTAGTGGTACAGTCTGTAGAAATCAGTAGTAAAATTTCAAAATTCTACAAACTTCAACTCAAGAAATTCGCTGTGAAAACAGCATTCCTTCGCAGATGTCCAGCTAACACCAAAGAAGCACGACTGACCAACCTGCTAGCACAGTACCGTAACAAAGTATTTAGACTACAAATAAAAAGATTCGTGAACACCCACGATGATATCGATTCATTTTCGTTGGGGCTTATTGAAAAAAAAACAGCCACCACCATTGGCTCCCAGAGAAGTGTGAAAGTACTGTAATCGGAAATGCTTCCATTGCCAACGAGCGCGAATTTCAATTATCATATCGCGCCTTAGATGATGGTCACCAAAGGTACCGATACATCTTTTTCGTTACGACGAAAAGCAAGAGGTCGTACACCATTTTCGTGGGTGGAGAACGCAAACGAACCGTGCCACGAGCTTCATGTAGGTCAGAGAAAAAGGCAAGAAATCGCAAAGACGAACAAAATCAACACCGAAAAACGGAACGGGCCGGCAGACCTATCGAGAAATAGAACCTTTAAGCGAAAAACCCCGAGGTGAATAACGGCACGTACGTCCAGCGTCGAAGAATCAGAGCAGCTGTTATTCATGAACTTCTCGAACGCCCAGTTGACGCTTACCAACCGTGATACCAAAAAGGAGACAAAAACCAAAACGGTAAAGTGGCATGGTTTTTTTTTTTTCCGAAAAATAAATCAACGCTGACCCGGTCGGCGAATGTTTTACAAAACCTAAACGGAATACTACATACTTACATCGTGATCGAAATTCCAATCATTGAGCCTTGCTCATAATCGAAATTTCTCTTTTCTTGTTTGTTACTGATATGTGTCGTGTTTGACGACTTTGTATTGTGTTGTACTAAGTTAGCACTTATATTTTTTTTTTATGAATTACTGTGTTTTATAGCTTGTTTATTTCATGTCCCTTTGGGATTAAGCTAATGAAATAAAATAAATAAAAAAGTAAAATTGAAACGTTATGACATTGTATGTCTATCGGTCTTCAGTTGTTTAAGTGTTTGAAAGTTTAAGTTTAAGTTTGAAAGTGACAGGGACCTGAGGATCAGCATAATTCTATAAAAAACAGTTAATAAAGTTTGATAAATTACATATTTATTTATTTATGTATTTATGTATTAATTTATTTATTTAAGAATTAATACAACGGACAAAATTACAAAGTGTGGACAAAATTACAAACATTATAAACAAAGCTTGTATAAAATAATAATGGAAACATGGTATGTTAGGTGTGGATAAGATGTGTAAATACCTGATAAATAATAAATAATATAATTATGTATTAACCACGCGAATTGTATTAATTCTGTTACAGTTTCTTATTTAGTTTGCTTGCAATCTAACTTTTCATTGGTATCGTTTTTACATGAATTTCTTTTCTGTTGTGGAGCTTGACTATTGTGATATACATTTGTTTGTACTATTGATTCATTCTGGGTCAGATTAATTATGCTAATACTTTTTAAATATTATTTTATTACTTTATTTATTAATTAATTTATTTATTTATTTATTTATTTGAATTGAACAGTCCAAACAAGACCAAATACACAAACAAAGACAAGTAACTTGTAGATAGGTAACATCATAAGGTTTTGAAGAAAATCCAAAAAAATTGGCAACTTGTTTATTGTTTATTCACCTTTTAAACAATCCAGCTTGTATTTACTCATATGTGCATGAATCTTGTTTTAGGTAACCCACTGATAGTTTTCACGGTGGCAATTATTTTTAATCATCCAATTTGTATACTTCTTTTGACTCTTAGCACCCTGTTTAATCCATATTCAATTTCCTAGAAATGCATACAAGCAATACAGTATTACCTCCGTGTATATACTCCACTATGACGATGTCAAAACACTTTAGACAACACGCGAAAAAATTTTTCGCTCCGAGGGTGACGTCACGTCCCCACTCGCCACCCCCCTCTAAATTCCCACGCCTATTGTTCACCATGTGAAAGAAATCGTTCGACAGGCTCCGCTTTCCTCGTCTAATAAACCGACCATTGAAATTGAGTGAAAAACTATTTCCTTTTCTTTCTCTCTCTCTGTCTGTCTCGCTGTCCGATGTCCGCTGTCTTTCCTTTTCCATCGCGATGCACGGTCTCGTTTTCTTCTTTCGCTAACCTCGATTCGTCGTTCGCCGTTTCTATTTTCCTTCTTCCTTTTTTTATCGTTCGCTTTCTCTTCTTCACTTTCACTCTTTTCGACTTCCCTGGCCAACTCCTCCCACCTACCGTGTATATAGGTCTCGACTGACAGGCCACCGCGTCGCCGTTAAACGAAACCAGTCACTCTAGCAGAGACATCCATCGTCTTCGTAGGTGCGTCACGATCAGGCTCCCACCGACACTATGCACCGACGACAGTGGACGATAGCACGAGACGGATAATCGTCATCAAAACCGTATATATATATTTTTTGGCGTGAATAACTTTGTGGTAAGTCGAGTCTCCCCCCCCCTCTCTTCTCTTCTCTTCTCTTCTATCGGTGGAAACCTTTAATGACTGGTTACTATTTAAAATCGGGTTTGGAAATGGAATTCGACTCGCGTGTAGGTAGTATAATTAAAGAGCCTGGTGTAAAAAAGGTGTTCAGTAACATTTTACAATTCTGAGGAAAACAGGTTTAAAGATCTGAACTTTGCCTTGCTGTCTGTAGGCTATTTCACACTTCTCCGCACTAATATCTTTGCACACATTGTTGTTTTGGTGAAAATTATGAGTTAGACTTAGAGAAGTGAAATTGTACCTAGCACATTAGAAAATGCTTTTAGGTTATTTTTGAAGTTACTTAAAACCCTTTCACACCAGACCCTTCAATTATTCTCATCGACCCAATATTATGCAGAGCGGGTCAAATTAGACAAAGAATAGTGCGATGAAACGACGGTAACTTATAATTGGAAAACGAAGTCGGTTTCATCACGGTGTTGTCGTTCGGTTCGAGGCATCGGTCATGAGAAACACGCACGACCCCACACGCCCCGGTTACCAAAGCGGCCATCGTCGAGAACCGGTTCAACCACAACAAACAACGACCACTTTCCCTTTTCGAGGGTCAGGGCTAAGAACATCTCAACGAGGAGAGTGGGTCGCTCCATTCACGCGCCGCCAGCTCAGCAATCGTAAAAAACAAACGCCGCCACTATCATCACCAACAACTACAAAAAACAACGCTAAACGAGCTGTACCTGCTTTGAGCTAACTCTTTCATCACAGTTGTTTCTTATTTATTTTTTCAGTGATGCGTTCCTTCTCGGAAATACCCGTTTCGTCCTAGTTGAACGTTTGTGGGAACGTATCGGAAAGTTTCCTCCGCGTCAGTGCCTTCATCGCGGGTTGGACACGTCATGAATTACCGCTTTTTCGTTCCACACCGTGTCATTCCAGCCTCTTCACAATGACCCTCTTCTTCGCAGCGTTATTATTGACAGGTAAGTTAACCTTTTTTTGTCGCCCCGTTTGGCTCGTCGACTCATTACGCTCGTGTGGTGGCTTTGTTTGGGTTTTGCGGCGGTTTTTTTAGGCGTCGTTTGGACGTCGTCAACGGATGTACCCTCCGGTCGCTTCGGCTGGCCTCGAACGCTCATCAAGCGCCAGATATTTTACCCAGGACGTCCCATGGTGTACACGGAGTCGATTCCATCGGCACCCCGAGACTTGTCACCGATTTTTTCGGAGCCCCTCGTGCTGCGGGGGTCGTCGGAATCGGCCTTGCTTCCGTTGTCAGCGGCCCCGGTTTCTCCGGCGATTTCTTCGCCGCCGAGCCCGCAGTCGTCACTCGACCATCTGTCCATCCGAGACGCGTTCAAAAGGCAGCTGTCTCGATTGCCTATCCACAATGAACCCGTGCTGCAGGGTGCCATCGACGACAAACAGCCCTTCTTCAGCTTCACCTTCGGGTCACCGTCGGAAAACCCCGAATCGCTGTTCGATGGTCACCTCCGACAACGAGACACTGTTTCTGGAAACGGATTGAACGACGATAACGTCGTCGAGGGAAACGAGGAGCCGCCGTGGACGATGGTCAGGCCGTCTTCGTTTGCCTGCGCCGATCATCCAGTGCCCGGCTATTACGGCGACGTTGACGCCGGGTGCCAGGTAGACGCCCACCACCCAACCTTGTAGACCGGCCAAACGTCGACTGTGGCCAAGCCAGTTCCCGTTTTCCTGTTTTTTCAGATTGTCCACTGGTGCCAGCAAGATGGTCGTCAGAGCCACTTCGCGTGCCCACGGGGCACCCTTTTCAACCAGAAATATCGAATATGCGATTGGTGGTTCAACGTCGACTGCCCTCGTTCGACCGCTTTCTACCCGTCCAACGACGCCTGGCCGTAGCCCTCAGTCCCGGCTTCAACCCGAATCATCCGCTATCTTTTCCATCTTTCCATCCATCAACAGGTCGGAAGACTTCTCGTCGATGCATTCACACACATTATTATTTCAACAAACACGTTTCAATAAACAATGCGAATCACCACCTTTGTCTCGTTTCACGATTTTTTTTTTATTGGTTTAGTACCGTTAACATCTAAACGATCGGTCGGTTTTCGACCTCGTTCTCGTATCTTATACAGTAAACACCACCGAGGTTCGCTGATCCAGAAAGGTGTGGCTGGCTGACTCTCACCCTCATCCTCACGCTCAAAAAGATTTCTACAGTCTTGGCTGTTGCTCCTCCCTCCCACGCACAACAAGTCAACCGTGACGTCACCGATGGGATAGCATTGTAGTAGCGAACAAAAAGGGGAAGATATCTCATTTAAATAGCGTTTGATCTCGGCTCACGGTTCAGTCGACAATCGATCGCTCCTTTCCACTAGTTCACCATGAATCTACCGTTACTCTTCTTGGCCTTGGGTGAGTTCTGTACGTTGTACGTCAAATGACTGGCCCGTCTAAATCATTCGTTTTTCCTCTGTAAATCGCTATAATTTTTGCCAAGTTGGATAGTAATAGCGCTTGAAACGTATCGGCAGCCAGAAAGCATAGTTTAGCAGAATAGATCAATTCAGTGCTTCATTTTCATTTATTTTTGTTGAAAGCTACAGCATCTCTAAGAATGTTGTAGCTTTCAGATGCATCCTTTAGATTCGAAAAGTTAGTTTTGTTTGCAGGCTTTGTAATTTCAACCGAAAAGGTTAACGGAAACCCTTCAAGTTTCGAGCACCAACCTTCAAAATTGACGGATCAGGTAACGCGTGTCTCCGTACAAAATAACTTCGTTAAGAAAGATGACTCTTCATCGACCAGCGCGTTCGGTTTTAGGGGCCCTCTCATCGTCACCGGGAACGCGCCGCCTATCCTGCCGACGACGACGAAGTCATTTTCCCGACGTCCATAGGACCTGCCTTGTCGTCGACGGTGAAACCCCATCACCCCAAAGACTTCCTCGATTGGCCGGAATCTGCGACGACTGACTTTCTCGGTTCCAACGACCGTTCGAAAAATCCTCCTCGAACCTGGACCGTGGCGCCCTACCCCCCTCTTCGAGTCCACCACGCGTCCCAAGGAACGACACGCGGGGTCATTTTGCCTTCAAGCACGCCAACTTCGATCGAGTAAGTACTCGTGCTTTCGGAGGCCAATTTTTTTTAACCCATGTTAACCCATGTTTTTTAACCCTTTTTTTAACCCATGTTTTTTTTTTAATTCTAAATTCTGCGTTGGCGGTGGTGGTGAAGTTAATCATTTTAAAACCAAACACTCGACGCTCGTTTAACTTACAACCCGTTGCGGCTGATTTATGACGTACGAGTCATTAAGTTGTATTGTAGGTGCATAAACCGTGAGTTTTAAAGCGATTGTTTTTTGAACTGTCTTCTTCCATCGTTTATTTTGGTGGTTGAAGGAATGTCTTTTTGGCTTTTTTAAACATTACTTTTCGGCTTTTAATGGGTTGTTATTTAAAGCATTTAAATGCTATGGATTAGTTGCTCCTCTGTTCTTAACCTGACCATCATCGTTTTCATTCCATACTTAATTTTATTTTGTATCAGATTTTAAGTAAATAGGAAGTATAATATTTGTTTTATTTAATTTTGGTATTACTTTCCATGTGCTTCACACTGTTTTTTTTTTGGTCCATTGAACTGTTAAATAAAAAATAAAGAAAAAATGTCAGACGATGCCTCACGGAGATGGTCTCATCACCACAAACCTTTTTTCAGCTACCAAAATTTTCGATTTGGACGCTTGCCCCCTAACGTGGTCTACGGGCCGCCGCCTTCCCGTGCACCTGTGGAAAACACGCATCACCACCACCCTTCTTTGGGAGTTGCCCTCGACCACACGCGAAACGTGGAAGAAGAAGAACGGTCGTCTTCGTACCGCGCCTACCTTGCACCCTACCGCCACGGCGAACGAATCCCCGAAAGAACGTCGTTGGCACCGCGGCCTCTCGTCGACGACTATGCGCTTTCGTACGAGTTGCGAAACCCGCGCGTCAGCGTCGCTTCAGTCCGCACGACGTTGGGTCCTCGTCCGTTAGCGTATCCCTCCGAAGACAACGAGCACGTGCCGCTCGTTCCTCCTCCACCACCGCGTCGGATCGAAAGCAACCGCCTCGAGGAAGAGGACGAGTCGACTGTCCCTGGCCGACCGGGACTCGATTATCCGCTGCTACACATCATACCCATTACGGCTTTCACTTGCTACGGACGTCTGGCGGGTTTCTACGCCGACACCGACGCGTTCTGCCAGGTACGTTTCAACAATAGACGGGTCCTCGCACGATCTTTTATGGCCCCCTTTTTAAAATTTATTTTTACGTTCAAAGTCCGATTTTATTGTAAGATGAAATGTAACTTTAAAACAAAACTTTAACTGTTGATATTAGAAATGTAAAATGCCATTACATAACATTTCTCACCGATCGACGACGATTGCAGGTATGGCACTACTGCGACCTCGACGGCCGCAAGCAAAGCTTCCTGTGCAACAACGGCACTCTTTACAAGCAGGAGGCGAGAGTGTGCGACTGGTGGTTCAACGTGGACTGCAGTCACGCGAGCGACCACTACGACGTCAACGGTGACCTCTACATAACCCCTTCGCCGCCGACGCCACTAGGCCTCCCTTCTAACGTCTTGCGGGGAAAACGAGATCAAAACGACGATAGTGACCAACAACGCGCATGAACCAACACGAAACGACATTTCCACTTCGCTGCGTTCCTCAAATAACTAATGTAACCAATGGTCATTAAAAAATCGTTCGGCTGACCCGGCCGTCATCGCTATCTATACGTCAGTCGTGTCCATTTCTAAGGCTTTATTTTTATTGACAAGATCGCTGACTGAACGTTTGGCATCTAAACTACCGTTCTAAAAAAAAGGAAAACGTTTCAAATTCGAGCCAACACCGTCGTCAAGTTGCCAGGTGACATCAGCCTAACAAGTAGAAGAAAGAGTGAACGAATGTCACTTCCCATGAACAAAATCTACTCCAACCACGTTTAAAATTACCACGTTTCCGAATGAACGATCCAGCAAAACCAAATTCCTTGTTCAGTGCTACACCGCTTTTCTTAAAAAATGAATCAAAAAGTGATTCTTCCAAAACTTACTTTCAAATAGAACGGTGCACCCCAAGTGGTGTTTCATCCAACTCTTTTCAATAGAAAAATGTCTTAACGGATCATTGTACGTTTTTGTCAATAACGATAAAGTCAGTTTGTAATTTCTATTACGAGTCTCTTTGTACAATCTCGCACGTTTTTTTTCTCTTTTATTCCACTGTCGAATAATTTTAAAATAAAACAAAACAAAGTAAATACAAATCCAACCCGACACCCTTCCCTTCCCTTTCTTCCAGGACCCGTATCGCTTTTTCTCGCTTTCATATCCAATAGGGGGCATCCGGGTTTACGAGTAGCCGTGAGCGTTGTACGTGGGGACCGTGGTACTACTACTCTCCTCGGCGTGGACGGGCAAAAAAGTCGTTGTCTCCTCTTCCTCTTTCGGCGTTACTCCTTTCGTTACTCGTTTCTCCCTTTTATTATAGATGGCAAACGAAAAAATTGATCATTCATGTCCGCAAAAGGAAAAAAAGGAAAAGGAAACACCCGGAACGTAGGAAAAGTCCATGAGAATCAGAGATAGAAAAACAAAAAACAAGATCGAAGTACAACCGTAATATCCAAAATTAAGTACGAAACCATCACCAAAAGAATGTACGAAACCACCATTTTTTATCGCACCGAGTTGAGAAGAAACAAAAAAGCCAATTGAAACCAGCACCAGTAATAAGAAAAATTGGACAACACCAAAATAACCAAGTCACACCAAACGATAAGTGCGTGTCGTTGAACAGAAACCTCATGTCCACTGATTTCATAAGCTTGCTTTTCGATACAGTTAACCTGAACAAACAAGTTCCTAAACTTAAAGCCTGTGATAAAAAAGTATATAACTATGCGTTACTAAATCATATGATTCTATATTTTCTATATTGATCAGATCGACTGCAATAAAAAATTTTACAAATTTCAAATCAATTTTGACAATCTGACAAATTTTGAAATTTCTTGTTATGTTTGTGTATTTTGAATTTGTAATCTCTAAGGGACGAAATAAATATTTAAAAAATTTCAATCAATCAATTAAAAACCAGTCTCGTTCGTCAAGGCTCTGGTAGAAACAAAAAAGTACACTTTTTTTTTGGTTTTGTATTTTTTCAAATTTTGTTAATCTGACTTTTTTTACTGTTTATATGACTGTATTGTGGATATATTACCCACCAGATCAAATAAAAATAAAAAACAATGCAAATCACACCAGAGTTTGTTTCTTGACTTGATCGATTTATTACGAAGCAGAGTCTATATTTTGATCGTTCAAATTCGAAGAATCGTGTCCAACCAATAAAAACACAGCTCACCACAACTACGATTGATATTATAAATATAAAAGAAGCAGGGTACATGCACGAGTTGATGGAAACCCGAATAGTGTCGATCACGACACGAAGGAACCAAAACGGGTCGAAGGCCAGTCGGCCGTCAACGCCGCTTCCTGAACAGAATAAGTGAACAAAATTGTACTCACCCATAAACCAAAGGTGGTGGTGACGGAGATTTGTCGGTGGTGGTGACGGCGCTTCGCAGAGGGCCTTGCAAAGCGTGAGCGGCGACCATCTCGTCGACCGGCGATGTGTGGTACAGTTCGGCGTTGAGCGAGTAGTACAAAGGCGAAGCGGCGCAGTCCACATCGTGCCACCACTGACACACAAAGTAGCGTTGATCAAACACGGTTCCGCGGGGGCACATCAACGTGTCGGAGCGTCCGTCCTCTTGACAAACGTGGAACGCCTAAGGTACAGAAGCACGAGGCTCGATTAACAACACGCTTTCACGAAGGAATCATCATCCCACCCTACCACGACAACCCTGCGTTTTCAATCTACCACCATTTTGTTTTTACCAATTACAGTAGTAATTACGTATCACTTCCGCCGCGGAAGTTGCGCGCGTTTCACCCGTCGGATTGTCATTAAACTCGGGGCAATGGGGCATCATTAACCCGTAATATCATTAAGAAAAAAAATTATAAGTATATTATTTTTAAGAAAAAAAATACCCACGTGGTGTTATAAACACAACCCTTAAATCCGTTTATTAAAATAATACAGTACGTACTAATGTTCGGAGGACAGCAAAATAAACCAACCCATGTCAACTTGGAAGAAGCGAATCGCCCGCCAATAACGAGCGAAGAGACACCTCGCGTTGAGGTCTAACACCGAAACTGTCACTGGAAATTTTAACTTCGCGTGCGCCGTGTGGTCGAATTGAGGTTTAAAACGGGGAAAGAAAAACGCATTTCTGATGTTGGTTTGTGCTCTTATTTTAGAAATGAGAGCAAAATCGGGATCGGAAAGATAATTTGTTTCTCTTTTTGTTTGTTTATGAATAAATTAAATACAAAATAAACACAAAATTTACAAAAACATACGCGAGTAAAACTAGCTAAATCTCGTGAAGGTTGTAAAAATTCTTATTCAATGAAAATTGGTCATCTAACCAAAATTTTTCACATAAATTTTTAAGCGTATTAATAGTTTGTGATTTGTCTTATTGGTACCTATTTGAATTGCATAACATTGTTATTGTCATTTATTTTGTACGTTTTGTTGATCATTAAGGTCGAATGAAATTCAAATTCAAAGAAATGCGCGAATTATGAGGAAAAAAAAAACAATCATTGAAGGAGAAGACAAGTCGTAATGTAGAAAACTAAGAAATTTTATGTAAAAAAAAAAAACCTAATAAAAACCAACAAAAAAAGTAGGAAATATTTCAGTTACTCTACAATTACGTATTAACCCCATGTGAAAATTGTATTATTCTGTTATTATTTCTTGTTTGGTTTTTCTTGCAATCTTACTGTTCATTGGCTATTATTTTATACATGAATTCATTTTCTGTTGTAGAGCTTTACTATTTTACTATACATTAGTTTGTAGTATTGATCATTTTGGATCAAATTAATTTTAAATAATAAAAAAGTACAAAATTTTTTTAAATAAAAACAGTCTAACGTTAATTCTTAAATAATCTCATTTCGACGCCAAACGTAGTGAAAATTTTCAACACGAATAAAAATTAGCACCGTCCTAATTTCATTCAAATGACTTCTTTTCCCAAATGACTTACTCGATCCTTTATTACTAGCTTATTACGAACGAAATGCACAAAAAAAACGAACAAAAAACACAAACCAATAACCAAAAAAAGGGGATAAGTGTATTTCTATCCTCAGCTTTTCTACCTCAGTAAAATGATAATAATAATAATGATAATACAAAAAATAAAGTGAAAGGCAAAAACGGTACGCTTGACTCACCTGACATTGAGTGTCGATGTCGGCGTAGAGGCCGGGCCACATTTGGGCAGCGCAGCTGAAACGCGTGTTAGGAATTGAGTCGAAAGCCGGATAATCGCGACCACCAATGCCGGGAATGCAGTCAGCGTCGGGATCGACTTCGGTCGACACGCATCGTTCATCGTAGCCATCGAAACGACCCTGCGGAACAGCCGCTGACACCGGGGGAGCTACCGACGACGACAAAGTCTCTGCGACGGCGACTGTGGACGAGACGGCAACCTCCTCGACATCATGTTCGGCCGTCGTCGTCCGAAGCGGTGGGGTGGCGTAAGCCCACGTCGTGGCTAGCAACGTCGTCAAAAATAAAACACCTGTGCAAAAAAAAAAAAAAAGACGGAATCAGCGAGATCATGATGTATCACTATCGTAGGGCTATGGCGAGATGAAAAACTAGCTCAAGAGCGGGGTGTGCAGTCATTTTGTTTCTTGTCAGTGCATCCCAAAAGGGACAAATAATTACAATGACTGAATCATAAAAAAATTCAAACAAGAAAACAGATTAAAAATTGTTGCTATGTACAACATATTTAAAAAGATGACGTTTTAAATGATGACAGCTCTTCAGGCAGTTGTTAGAATGACAGGTTATGGGAAGTTTACGAATGTAGTGTGGGAGGTTTTTGTGACCACTGTGTCAAATAATAAAAATTAAATGAAATTTATAATTTACCCGAAAAGATGCTGGTTTTCATGGTCGGTGAGGAAGAAACTGCGACGACAATCGAGCGGGACAACGGGCGAGTAGCGATGTGACGAGTCGCCGGTGGGGTCCTCCTCTTTTTATAGGGGGGTTCTCGTCTCATCCCCTCCCCCTCGGCCGGTGGCTCGGGGCGCTTTTTTCGAAGGCCGAACCCCGTCCACTTCACTCTCCCTCCGCAGCGGAGAGATAAGAACGCGACGACGCTCATCAGTCCGTTTCCTCGTTTCTCTTCCGTTTTTCGAGTCGAAAAACAAAGATGCTCGTTATCGTGATGGCCTGCAGCCTACTCCTTGTAAAATGGCTTTTCCAGGTAGAGCCCCAAGACCCGCTCACATTCGTTTTAACCCACTCGATAATGGAATAAATAACCAACGGGTGCACTAACCCATCCATGGACTAACAGAAAGACGACTTCGTGGATTGACAACGTGATCTGTTGAATAAAACAAGAAGGGGTTGATTTTTTTTGTGTTTTTTGTTTGTTATTTTTTATATGAACCAAGTCACGATGACAGAAAAAAAAGTTAAAATGTCAATCTTCTTAATTTCATTCAGACGAGACTTGGAAAGTGAAAGCAACTCATTAAAAACACACACGACACATAAGCAAGCAACATTGACAGAACAAATGAACGACCCTTCAACGGTACCGTACTAAACTATCCACAGCAATCCAATGTCAGAACTGTAAAGGGTGGTATTAGAATTAATTTATTTTTTATTTAACTATTTAGAATTATTAACTTTCTAACCAACATCCACTATAAGCATATTATATATTTTGGTACATCTACCAGTACCTGATTCCTTACTAAATATGAATTTTCAATGCCAGACTTTAATGTAGTTTTGCATTCTAGGTTTCCTGTGACTTGCTTCCAATTATGAAATAATTTGCCATATTACAGTACATTCGTAAAACAGTTGTTAATACTGATAAATCAAAGCAATAAATCCAGCTACTATCCGCAAAATCAATTTCTCTTGTAATTACACTCAATGCAATCACTTTCTATGGAGTTGATCCGTCCAGGGTTGTGTAATAAAATAAAATCAATTTATGTCTTTATTATTTTCTAGTAAACAGCCGGTCAAAAAAAAATTGCTTGTTACACCATCGTACAAAATTTTTAGACCATTTCAAATAACTGCCAATCCCTAGTCCCCGTTTTCTTTTCGTGTCACCAAGACGGTAGACGCAAAAAAGATAGCTAATGAACTACATTAAAAAAAATTAAAACTTGATCCATCGTCGAAAACAATGTAATTGACGGGCTTCAGGCAATAAGCCACGTTTCATTAATTGTCCAGGAAAGCCGTTTTTCTGATGCAAAACTCCATAGAGTACCACACTGAACAACAAGGTGATTTTCTACATTATGCGACCATTTTTCTGGAAAATCCAAAAAGTGGTAAAAACAGTACTGAGAGACTGTTGTGATGTAAAAACGTACTTTTTTTAGACGAAGTATGGCTTATCACTATATTGCCCGGAATCCTTTAATTGTTGCATTATTAATTGTATTTATCTTTCAAGTTCTACACAGCATCACAGAAACTTCTAATTTTTAAATTTTATTGTAACAGTCCAATGGGGACCAAAAACAGCAAAATGTCAAACAAATACATAGATACTACATACAATAAGGTATGTAGTGAAACATGTAAATTTTAAAAACAAATAAATTAAACATGTAAACGTATGTTTAAAAACATGTAAATTGCAATAAAATTGACATTCGTTAAAGAAATTACAAACGATAGTATACAATAAAGATTCAAAACGAGATAAAATATTAAGGTTAAGAAGTGTTTGACCAAAAAACATTGTGTTAGTCAATCTAGCAAGTTAAGGTATTGGAACAGTTGTTTATCTAAATTTTGGTAAGATTTGGGTTGAGTAATATTAACTAATTTTCTTATCCTGTATGGTAAGTTATTCCAATCTATAAAGGTTTGTATGGATACCAATGTGTTGTGTTATTGAGTTTAGAATTGAGATTATAAAATTTATATGATGTAATTTCTCTATTATTGGTGATATTCTCTATTATATGGTGATATATATTGGTTTCTCTGTTATTGGAACTTCTTGGTGCATATAAAAACAACAACAACCACCTGGAATTCGCAATCCAACTAACCCAACGAACGAACTCACAAGGGGGCATTTTATTGAATTTTCTCTTTGGGTTTCTTGCTGGGTGCCAAGGTGCCATCCATTGGAGTGAAGAAACGCTATCGACCTATGATCAATCCACTCGACCCATTGCAGCAGAAAAGCCAAAAAACGATTGCTGATGGTGCAATCACTTAATGGCCCGCTGAGTGGTCCAGTGTCCATCATCTTCCCCTCCCCTTTTACCACCGACCGACCAACTGACCGGTCGATACGGAGACAAAGCACTTTACCCCGCACTATTATCCTCTCGTCGTGAGGGTGAGCCCCGAGGGTCCTCGTGGCCATCGCACCGGCGCCTGGAATGTCGTTGGAAAGAACGCATAGCTATGGTAATCGCGCGAGGGGTAAAACTTATCATCCGTGACCGAACATCTCTCGCAGTACACTCTTCACTCCAAATACTTATCCTCGCGTTTCTCTTCCATGGACGCAACTCGCTCCCTGAGTCCAGTTACGACAACCACACAAAAAAAAAGTAATCAGAGGTGGGTAAAGAAAGAGACGTGGCTGTAAGGTAGAAACTGGAAAGAGCACGCCAGGTGGGCTATTCAAGACAAGGGGGTGGGGCAAACAGAAAGTTGCAGTTGGACCCCCTCGTTCTTGTCGTCGTTGTTGTTGCTCGCGTTGAGCGTTGGAACGTCGACAACGTGAAGAAGAAAAAAAACATAACAACGAGCGCAGAGCAGTGCGGTGTTTCTGAGAGAGACGAAACTAACGACAAGGAGAAATGTTCTTTCCCCTCTTGACCCGGTTTTTGCGTCTCTTTCGTCGTTTTTAGCCATCATCGTCAGGTTTGCAGAAAGTGAGTTAGTGATGATTCCTCCTCCTCCAACCTAACGCATCCCTTCCATCTCGTAAGCTGACAGTGTTTTTTTCTGACGCTGTTGAACAAAAAAAGTGACAGGGGGTGGGCTTTCTTGGCAGGCACGGACCACGGCAACGACCTTTCGAGATGACATTGGGCTCGTTTAAGGCCATTCGAAACGTACCCAACAGAGTCGTCGTTCGGATTAAAAGTAGAGTTTTAATCGGCCAAATGGAGAAAGAATGTTAGCAAAATCCAACAAGATTTCCAAGACACCTAATTCCGTCAGCGCTAATGATTAAAGTGACCAAGTAGGTGATTGATGCTTTTCGAATTAAAGCTTTTCTCGCCAAACACGCTGTCTCAATTCCCAAATGAAACGTGAAAGATGTGCCACATGAGTTTCCTTCTTATTAAAAAAAAAATATCAATTAAGGAAACAAAAGGTACCTATTATCGAATTAACTTTGTACGTCAGTTTGTTCCCATGGAACGCACAAGATGAAAATAAAATTTAAAAAATCGGTTAATTGGTCCTATCGGAGTTGACGCGATAAGCTGCAACGAATACAGTTTTGAAGCTGCTACACCGTGTCGTTTTTTTAAATGTAGTGCCATTTATTTCGAGATTAGACTGTGAGGTGACGTCAAACGATGATCCTCTTATCATCATTTACGCAGGGCCACCGCCGACGGGACGAAGGAATAGCGTTTATCAAGGAGCGTAAACATTCTGGATTTGACGATGTATCATTGCAGGAATAAATGTTGTCATCACCGTTCGAATGCCCCAGAAATTCATATTTTTACAAATTTTCTTATTGCATTTCAAGCACGAGAATCATTATTTGCAAAAACAAAAAAGACGCTTTCAAATGAAACAACAACCCTAAACTGAGGCAGAACGAGTGATTCCGATGAAATTGAACTTAAGTATATTACCAGCAGGAAAATTCACCATTCAAAAGAGTAAAATTTTTATTAGCCCAACTGAAATTGATAATATACCATAATGAAAAAGGCTTTCTTTTAGCCCAAAAGAAAGTTGCTAGATTCCTAAATCGCCCACTTAATTATTGCAAAATTCATTTAGAACAAACAACGTAATAGTACCGCTTACGAACTTCTCATGTCCTTTTCTATGAATTTGAAAACTTATAATCGCGATCCCTACCGGTACGCTTGAAATGCTATGATTCTTCGTCTCATGAACGACTTGTTCTAGTGAACACTTTGCAAAACAAAATGGAAAATACAACAAGATGGATAAGAAGATATTTAATCTTAACAGTTAAGTTTACGCATTGTTTATGTCCATTGGTCTAATTTTATTGTCACATTCTCTTCTTTTTTTATTGGTCCCAATAGACTGTTTTAAAATAAAATATATATAAAAAAATGCTTTGTTCTTGTTCCAAAAGGTATTCTTTTAGAAATAAATTCGAATCAAGGAAGATAGCGACTGTAAAAATGAAAATAGAAGAGATCGGTATCACTGCTCTCGTGTTTCTAAACGCAATCCTTTTCCATTTTCTCACCTTCACTGTGATTCTAATGAGTTCCGAGTACAATTAAAGGCTTGCCCGGAATAACGTTGTATGTTACAAAAATTCAATATTGAGATTATTATGAAAAACTGTGCCTCATATACAGTGCCATCTAGCTAGTTGGTGCTGTCAATAGACAAACTTATACTTACCTAAAATAATAAATATATCACTTCGAAATTGGACACCTAATATGCAACAATCAATGTGTTGCTGAATACTTCTTTTGCCATTTACTCAAAATCATGAATTGTTACATGCAACGTTATTCCAGGCAAGTCTTCATTTGTATCTCTCTTATTCGGTAGAGTAGATCATTTTCTATGTATTGTGATCCAAAAAGAATCGTTAAAATAAAAATAAAATAAATACATAATTAATACACCAAAAAAATAGACAATTTCATTTGTAAATTACGTTTATCAGAGAGGAGTGTCATGCTATATCGTTAACATTTTTTATTGGTTTCGTTCTGTTGTAATCTCTGAAACCATGAGATCAACCAAATGGATTAAAGTTGTTGTTTTTTTCAAAAAATAAAATAATCTTTCTTATCGAATCCGAAAACTTACAATCATTAACCAATCATGTTCAAGATGCTTGATAAATTGCTACTATACTCTATCCCAAATTAGCTGGCACAGAATTGGAGGCAGCGAGATGAATCAGCCAATGGTTGACGAGCGTA
>JAQIWH010004037.1:0-18056 GCA_034695005.1 Cryptops parisi | reverse complement strand
TACGTTCAATTCGCAGCTCACTCACAAACCCGCAAATTCACAAGTGAAGCTAATATAAAGAGTATAATAAATGGCAACTGTCTTTCTCTATATGTCCGTGAAAAATGTTTTCATGACAACATGCAAAAATACAGCGAGGAAAACCATAGCAAAGTGAGTGAGAACAATGCCCTCACGTGCTATAGTGCGGGTTGTACTTTTTATTGTATTTTACTTTGTATTTTTTTCCCTATTGTACTTGTTTGCTTTGTCTCAAATAAAATAACAAGTGATACAAACTAGAAGTAAACCCGTCAATAACCACAGATAATTTCTAGTTGAGTATCATGTGATGCTGGTCGACCAATGGCTGTTGAGGTAATAGATGCGATGCTTCTTAGCCAATGATCGTTCAAGTAACAACCTAACAACCACGTATTACCATGGATACATTCGGTGCGCGCAGCTACTATTGCCAATTATCATATAGAGATGCAGAAAATTAAAGGGATTGTTCAGGGACAATGAGATGTTAAAAAAATAGGCGTTAAAAATTACCACGGATAAAGATTAAAAACTTTAGGGTAGAACTCGACATTTTAGTGGAATAATACAATGAAAAATATATATATTTAGCTACTTCGATATCAGACCAGTTCAACACGGTGGTCAATAAAGGCCATAGGCTTCAATGCTTAACAATGGCCACGTTAACTAAATGATGCTGTAATGAGGATAAAAAATATTTTACGCCAAAATAAATCTAAATCTTGATATTATCACGTTCTACCAAACTACTTAGACCTAATTTCTAATATCTAAAATAAATAATGAGTTCAACTGATAACAAAAGTTCACCTAAGTGCACATTATGATTTTCTATATATAAAAAAAAAACCACGCACATTAAATGTATTACAAACAATGATCACGTCTTTACCATTATTTCTAAAAACCCTGTAACAACAATTATCGAGCTATCGTAAATTAAGTAAAGTAATTCAATGTTAATTTTCTTTCATGTACTTTAGAACCAGTTAAGATAATTTCATGTTACATCCACACACACACAAAAAAAAAATTTCTCCAAAAAGATTGGAGGAAAAATTAAATGCGACCATTTCTATTCAACTCTGCTAATTAGCCAATAAGAAAAGAGGAAAGATTTTAAATTTTAACTCGCGCTATACTTTTCAAAAGATCACTACACTATCTAATCTTCTTTCACGCCCGTATAAATCTAGGCTTAATTGAAGTTGAATTAAAAGAAAAAAGTGTTGCAAAACACGATCTGCAAATCTTGTTGGAGACCAACTTATCAAGTTGTTCATCATCATCATCATACTTGTGTTGTTATTTCACTATATATATTTTTTTTTGCATCTTTTAATTTCCAAGCCAATCACGATTATTAAAATAATTTTGTCACTGACGGTGAAACCGGTGGAATTATTCCACACGTGTGAATAAATCATTCGTGACAAGAAGAATGGACAAGAAGCAGAAGAAAAGGAGAAGAACGAACCAAAGTCGTAGCTTGTAGCCAAATCATTCGAATTCATAAAAGGAAAATTATCTCACGCAGCCAATGGCGATTTGTTCATAAATCAGATAACGCGCACCGACTTCCAAGTGATTTTGGATTAAAAAACAAAAGTGCAACAACCACCAAATCACAGCCCCAAATATATATATATATATATATATATGTATATGTATATAAATATAAAATAATAATAAAAAAAAATGAATTCAGATCCGTTCCACTGCGCACTACTTGGCATAATAATAGCTGAATTAAAACGGACTCGTTGTTGTCGTTACCTTGAACTTATCATTCATTCCACTGATAGACTGATAGGTATAGTAACAATAAAAAATGTACACAACGCAATCCGTAATGTCAAAAAAAAAAGCTATCGTAAAAAAAAATTACCCCACTTTAATTACAGGTATCACACGGACGGTATTCGTGAAATAACATATTTTTCACACTTATAAACTGCAGAATGTACCAAACGTTTTCATACGTAGAGACATCTTGTTACACTTTTACATTTTTTGTTTAAAATCGCATAACAGCAAACGTTTCTCGCATAACATAAGAAAATTTTTCTCGTTGCATATTAGAAACTCGCATACATCGAGGTCTATCTGTATACGAAAAGACCGCGTATATCGAATTGCCCATTTTAAAATTTGTTAAGAGTCGCATAATAACGATATTTCATTCTTATGACACTTAATTTCGCTATTATACGATATTTTTTTTTTACAATAAACTCAATTTATGTGAGTTCCTGATACACTAGAAAAATAATTCTTACAGAAAAGTGTCACAGGCAAAACATTTTTGCTATTATCAATTTTGAGCCAATTTTTAATGGTCATTTCGATATACGCGGTTTTTTGTATACAGTTGAACCTCGATTTATTCTAGTTTCTAACATGTAACAAGAAAAATTCTCCTAGGTTATTGTTATATGCGAGAAAATTTTCGCTGTTTTGAGCCTATTTTATAACGAATTATTCGAATTATAACAAATATATTATAGACATCGAGTTTTCAATATGCAACAAAAAAATTTCTAGTTTATTGTTATTATGAGAAAATTATGCGATTTTGAGCAAAAATGCACAAATGATTGAAGTAGCCTACCGTGCTACTACTTAATTGAAATTTCGATAAATGCGAGATTTTCTGAATGTAACTTGAGAATAAGCCCTGTTGTAGTTCATAAAGCCTTACAACTTAACACACTTTTAGATGAACAATGTTTAATATAAAAGCAGCAAACAAAATTTTTTATTAAAAATAATAATAAATTATAATTTAAAAAAAAATTAATTAACTTCATATTTCAATTGCTACAATTGTACTAGATAACCTTCGGATCAAGAGAAGAAAAAAAAGTTAGCACCAACTAATCTTTTGCAAACACAACGGTCGTCCAACTTTGTTAGAATTAAACACAAAGTAGAAAAAAATAAAATGAGAAGATTACGTCAAAAAAGAAGAAGACTAAGAATGTGTGAGGGAGAAGGTGAAAAAAAATAAAGGAAAAGAATGAAATTAGTAGAGGAAAAGATCACGGAGCAAATTACAGTTTAAAATTAATGGATAACATGACAATGAGTAATTCATCAACGTGCTCAAGAAGAAGAAGGACCAACAAGAACGAACAAAAAGAAAAAAAGAAGAAGCGAGAAGCGAGCCTTGCAGGACCCCCTTACCACACGAAAAGCTGTTGGCAATGTTTTTCTTATCGTTCGCCAACATCTTATGTTTCTTATAGTGATTACCACATATATGTGGAAAGCTCCATTTTTCCACCTGAGGATAAGGATAGGCAAAGAAAAAAAATTTTGGGGAAAAAAAAATTTCTGGAGTCTGGGAGGTGATGGTATAGTCGTCATCGTTAACCACAACAACAAGTTGAAAAGTGATAGTCGTTCGTGTGGCAACATTTATGTTACCAACTTAATCCCGGAATGTGGTCATGAATATTTATGAATATTATCATAAAACTTAAGCAGAAAATAAATATATACATACAAGTATAAAATAAATAAAAACGAACGTTTATAATGAAATGGAACCCGTTATACGAGAAATTGTTATACGACGCATCATTATAATGATGCATTTGCATTTCAGTTATTTTCATAAAACAAGAACGAAAATGAGTGAAATATATCAAAAATAAGGTTGTAATATGTGACTATACCTTATTCGAAGTATTATATTACAACGAATTCATATGTATGGAATTAATATTAATATGGGAAAAAAAGCGGACCATTTAGTGGACTTTGATACAGGGTGTTCCTGAATGATATAGTCAAATTTTAACCACAGATGCTATCCATCAAAACAAAGTAAAAATCAATATAAAAATGGGTCCAAAACTGCATACTCATTTGCATACCTACAGAGATTATGAGACACATGGGCTTATAAAATTACAAAATGACACTTCACCTTGTATTATCTCAGAAGAGTATGCATTTCCGGACCCATGTTTATGTGGGTTGATGTACGCTTTGTTGCGTAGAAAGTTTGTTTGTTTTGTTATTTGACTACAGATTTCAGGATTTTAACACCCTGTATAAATCTAACGAAACTTTAAAGATGAGGAAACCACAAACATTGACAACAACGTCACACGACGAACAATCGTGAAGCGAGATACATCGTTTACTGCATAATACAGCAATCAACACCTTACTTATTTTTTACTTATAAAAATGATTTTAGAAATTAGATTGGCTTACAATTCGGTCACGAGGGGTCGTTTCCATTGTATAACAATGTTCAACAACAACACATTGGGTTCAACGTCGTGGGGCGTATCCTCGTTTTACACAGGTTAATGATTACAACCCTTAATGTCGATTTAATAGTTTCGCCCCTTTAGGAAAGGCAATTGTGCACGATCATTTTCGACCAATAAACCCATTCCGAGAACAATTCATTTTTTTATAAACTCTGTCACGGATCTACCTACCGAAAAAAACCGTCTCTATTATAAAAAAACAAAAATGTTGGCTGTACGGAACTTTAAACTGTAATGAGAAACAAGAAAAGTGCGAATTATATTAAAAAAGTCGGAACACTAGAGAATCTAGTAACAGTTTCACACTTTAACAAACTTTCTTCACTTTTCACACTTTAAAAAAAAAGTTCACACTTATAGAAGTTTCACACTTGAAATAGGAAGTTATTTTCAAATACAAATGAATTTTGAAAAACTCATTGTCTCAACCTGGAATCGAACCATGGACCTCATGAAAAACAAAACAAAATAAAATAAAACAAACTTTGTTAATCATTTATCCACTACTGTCTGTCAATGCGTATTGCTAAAACCCGATTTGATTGTTATAACTGCTAGAGTTGACGCGAAGCCAGTGTGAGAATCGTTTCATTCAGCAGCCCCAGCCCGTCAAACGAATTAATATCGAGATTTTATTTTACAAGATTAGTATAATATGGTAATATTATTATCTCTTATAGACACAGTATTTCATCTTGATTACGCGTCGGGTTTTAAGGCTTTTAGCGAAGCACCAAAATTTTGTTACAAGATCACTGATCTCTTTTCAGCCAAATTTTTAAACAGCTTTAATAAACAAACTAGCAACATCGTCATTTTTGTACATCACGGTTCCAACTTTTTCAAGTTAGACTGCAACAGAGTTTACAAGGAAAAAAAGAAGAAAAAGGGAGTGCTGTTTTCTTTCATCCTCGTTGTAAGAAACTCACCGCTCAGAAGCTGGTGAATGAAACGAAAGAGTATTTGGTCCATAGTAAACTTTCGTTTTAGCCTAAGGGGTGTTGCAAAATGTATAGAGATGAGTGCAAAGGACTCTCTTGCTATCTGGTGGCGAGATTTCCAACAGTTTATGGGAAAGGATTAATCGTAAATTATTCACACCACACGCCCCAGCTCGCCCTCGAGTCATCGGTTGAAGAACTAATTTTCGAAATGAAACTGAGGGAGTGTTCCTCACATATTACGCACAAGGGTGTTATTGCACATAGTTTTTTTTTTATAATAGCCTTTATTTATATATTTTTTTTGGTTGTATAGTATATATACTGACATTTGTTATGGGGAAGAGGGAGGGCTGTCGAGAGATTTAGAACAGTCCAATAAAGACGAAAGAAATTAAAGACATTACTTTGGACCCAAGTGGAACATGCCCACCTGTTACATTAAGACCGTTGCATGAAATTGACATTTTTTATTATACATTTTTAAAAAGATATTTTTTGTTGTTAATATTATACGTATGTATATGAAAGAAAGTCGTTTTCATTACGAACAAGTTAAAGTGTGAATTTAAACAGCACAAAAATGGTTTTTTAAAAAGCGTGAATGAGAAAGAAAATTAATTGGAACGACATAATAGGCTTTGGTATTTCATTATTAAAAAATCTGTCCACCATCCCACACACATCAACTTTTCCCACGACATTTTCTTGTTTATTACTTTTTCTAGTTAGTTTGTTCGTTTAATTAAAATTTTTTCCTTGTTTTCCCATAGTTTTAAATAACACCAGTTTTTAGATGGTTTATTGCATGTTTACTGAATTTAATGAAGCATTTCATGTTTTATGTTCACATTTTTCGGACACATTTTATTGTCCCAGGACATTTTAATAGGTTCACTTCTTAAACTCAACATTAAAATACATTAACTTGCCAACATAGAAATAGTTTAATTAAACCCAAAGACATATGAAGCTGTCCTAGGACCTACCAGAACATAAAATATCCTAGGACATGACGTGTCCTAGAACAAAACGTGTTCTAGGACACATTCGAATGTATTCCGTAATCAAAACATTTGAACATAACCTATGAATTGCTAATTAATGTTTATTGATACATAAAGTGTCCTAGGACAAATGTCCTCTAGAACATAAAAGTGTCCTAGGACATGGAAGTTCCTAGGACATATTCAAATGTACTTCATGATAGAAATAAAATAACATAACCTATGAATTGCTGATTTTGTTGATACATAAAAAATGTCCTAGGCTATATGACAAAAGTTCTAGGACATATTACAAACGTCCTAAAACATATGGAAAACTAGGACATATGATAAATGTCCTATAGTAACATCTCATATGTCTTAGCCTAGGACATATAAGGAATATGACATGTGTTAGAGGGCATAACAAAATGTCCTTATATGTCTAAGCTAGGTCATACAAATGTCCTATAAAACTACCCTACACAAGAAAGGTGTTTTGACTTCAAAAACACTCACTATGAATACGATATAAGTTCCAATTCACAGAATAATAAAAATTTGTCATAATTTATAAATGTCATTAAACTTTCCAAAAAAAAAATAATACCAACATTGTAATTAAATTCCGTTTCATTTTATTTATAACATACATTTCTAATTAAAAACTTTTTAATGGTCACACTTTTTTGAATTTTTTGTTTTCGTCGAAGTCATAACACGAAAACCATTTTAAAGTTTTAATTATCGTCCACGTTCGTTTGTTTTTTTCCCCCAAAGTTTGAACTTTCTTTTCAATTAGTCAAACCAAATTATGTATTTAAATAAAAAAAATAAATAACAAAAAAAACAACAACAACGAAAGTACAAACTGAGAAAATGTAAATTAATTTTCAAAAGCATCCCTCTGCATGACATCTCTCATCAGGTATTCAAAAGATCGAGTGAAACCATTTGGTGCAGATAATAAAAATTGTCACGTATCGTTGTGGTCCTGCTGAGCGAGAAGAAAGTACAACCTACATGACAAGACAGGTGTTCACGTGACCCCTAATATCTTCCCACACTGACCACAAACTATGGTACGCCAACCCAAACCATTGATAACGAGACGAACAAAAAATTACCATATTAAGAAGAAGAAGAGTAATAAAATTAAAAAATTAAGAGCTTTTAGTATATACTTCACAAGCGTTACGATGCATAACGAAGAAGAAGAAGATAGATTTGAATCGCATTTAATGAGTTGCTGTTTTTGTAAAAAAAATAAAAGAATAATTTGGTTGGTTAATGTGAGTTCGGAAACGAGGTTTTTATTACAAGGGTCCGAGTTTTACGAACGCAGGAAATGGTCATTACGCGAAAAGTTGATGCTGTGATGCATGTTGATATCATCACGTCGTAATATACAGTAGTACTTAACATGGATATTATTTCGTCTCTTTAAGTACTAATTCTACTTGAAAAACCCAAAATTATAATCATCTTCCATGAGAAAAGATAACATGTTTTATTTTTTAATCCAAATAAGTACGGATAAAAAAACAGGTACAGTGGAATCCGGTTATTGTGATCACTTTTGGGACCAGTGCTTGATAACAATATCCGGCTGATAACATTAAGCGATAAAAATAAAACATTGAACAGTGTGTTGGGACCGACTGATAATAATAACAATAGCCGATTGATAACATTATCCGTGATTATAACAACCGGGTTTCACTGTACTTTTCTTTTAAAGGAGAAGCCGCTTGTGGAGCTAGTGGTTGGCATGGAGTTGTTATGTTTAACTAACCTAAACGAATGTCTATGGGTATAGATGTTAATGTTAATGTAGACAATCCAGTCATGAATATAGAATGCCAAACTTGTTTTTGCAAAGTATAAAATTACGTCTTGTATAAAACTGTTTAGGTTAGTTAAGGTTAGTTAACCTTTTCTCTAAAAACGACAAAAACAAAATTAAGCATAAATTTATAACCTCACCTAAACGTTTGCATAAAGTAACGTAACTATTCCAAATTCCAATCCAATGCAAATTTCATACTTTGACAAAAACCAGGCTTCCACCAAGTAACCGATAAGTATCGCAATATGCTTTAAGCATTTCCTAGTGAATTTTATAGATAATACATAAACATAACATACAGTAGTTACATTTTTTAAAAAATGTTCAATCTTCCGACGTATGGAGATTTTTGAGACATCCTGTATACAATCTCTGGGCATCTGTATACAAAATCATTCTTAATAATCTCAGATAAAAAGCACATTACCTATGTATGGAAACTTATAAAAGCTAGAAGTTGTAAACAATGCTTTGATTAATACATTTCCAATAACACAGATACCAGTTTAGGTCAGTTAAAAAATAGAATACTTAACAAGTTGTCATTAATCATAAAATTAATACGGTTTTGTTTCGTTCTAGCCAACCAGAATTGGACCTATACCTAATTATATCTAATCTTCACAAGCGGCTTCTCCGTTAACAGAAAACTACTCCTGCGTTCAATCATCTGTACAAAAACAAAATAATTTGATTCTTTTTTAATCGAAATCGCAAATCTAAACACAAAAAAAGAAACCAAAACCAGATGTAATTATTAATGATGTCTGTACTATCTTACACAATCTAATATTCTATCATTCACATTCAACTTCATCATCACAAACAACAATTTTACGAAAACAAAAAAACGTTCTAAAAATCCGAACCATAAAAAAAAACAAAAAACAGATCCAACTTTGGCATGAATAAATGTTCCATTAGAAAAATAGGAGGGTCTGAGATGGTTGGAAGATTTAAAAATACGTTTAATAAAGAATGAGAACTTGTCGGTTTCATCGACAACAAGGTTGAAGGACATAATTATGCTTTCGAATAACAGGTGTGGTCGGTGAAAAATGAATTGCAACTTTTCTCAACTTCCATTCCGAAGGTCCCCCTTAATACATTTAAGAGCTTTTACAAGACTGACTTTGTTCCTTTTTTTTTATTATTGAAGAAAACTTTTTTTTTGGCCCACCTGTGTCACCATCAAAAATCCTGTTTCATTTATTTTCTTCCTTATTTTTTTCTTCATCATCTTTTACTTCCATCATTTTATTTATTATTGCCTCCCTATGCTATACATCCTTCAGCAACGTTAAGTACAATTTTTTTTGGGGGGTACTAACCCCCTCCCCCCTTTATGAAGTAATAATAGAAAATATATATAAGTGAACTTGAAAGCAAATTGCCAAAAAAAAATAATAAGAAAACCGACCTTAGTCCAATAAACCAAAACCGAAATCAAAATCTCTTTGAAAAATAAAGTGGTGCCGTGACCAGGATTTCAGCTTTGGTTTCACTTGTTCGAGTTGAAATTGATCCAATAAATAAACTGCGTCCAACTCAGGAATCGACCAATCAAAACTAGGAATTAACTTCAAAGTGAACCAAGCTTTACGCCAAATCACATTAAAACAAGTACATTGAAAATATTTTTTTAAACATACTTATTGTCATATACTGTATGTACATACAAAAAATCCATTTTTAATTTTTGCATGTTTCGATTTATGTCAATTTCGATTTATGTCAATTTCAATTTACATTAAACTTCATGCAAACTTTCAGTGATTCCATATTCAATTTATGCGCGTTTTGAGTAATTATATTTTTGATTTTTTTCACGTTTCAATTTATGCGAATTTGAATTTATGCGATCCTTGAGTAATTCAATATTAGATTCATGCAAGTTTTGAACGATTCCATTTTTGATTTCTGAAAGTCTCGTTTTATTTATTTATATATGCGATTTTCTTTTACATTGAACTTATGCGGTTCTTGTGTCATGCGAAGGATTTATGTGATTCTCGTTTTATGCGTTTTTTTTTATACATTAGACTATTTAGTATATTAATTTTGTTTTCATTTAATTTCGTGTCGTTTAATTCTCAAACAATACATTTGACTATACAGTATATTATCATAAACGACTGTAGATGGCAGTATACATTCAATTCTCAGCTCACTCTCACAAACTCACAACTCACTCAAAAATGAAACAAACACAACGAGTATAAAAGTAACAAAAACTAAAATTGACGTTCAAATATATACCGGATTTTGTTTGATGCGTCAACACTGATTTCCATACAAGCAAAATCCGCGTTAAAACACCCTTTAAAGAGAATAATAATTAACGTAACCTGTTAATGATTAATATAATCATTTTATATATTACAATAATCCAATTTTTTTATATTATTTTTTTATATTATTAAAAAACAACCTACTTTTACAATTGACAGCTTTGCTAAAAAATTATAAAAAATGATGGTTTATTAGCATAAATTTTGAAATTTTCGCTGTTCTATTCAATGTTAAGAAAGTGTAAAATGTCATTTATCAGAATTAACAATATCATAAAAAAAAAAATATTTTTTTGTGAAAAAAAAATAAAAAGAAAAAGAAATGACAAAATTTATTAAATGCCGCAAGTATTAAACTGTCCACAAGGAATGTATAAAGCTTACATTATATATATATAAAAAAATCCCAAACGAGCCTATTTGTCTTTTGTAGCTTGGCAGGGGTTCATCTTTGTAACTTTTAACAACAAAAAAAAGTGTGACGGAGAAAAATCGATGTCACTAAGTTGACCACATTTTTTGTAAGTACAACTTTCTTCAAATTTACTAGTATAATTTTGAAGTTTTTTTTCTTATGCCTACTAGGAAGGGGGGCTTAATGATCTTCTCGAAAAAAAAAACAAGAAGTTACAAGATTGCGAAAAGGTGACCTAGGTGGGATGGGCTCTTCAATTTTGGATGGAAATAAATCTTGTGGATATTTTTTTCCCACAATTACACGTTAATCGCCTTTCTTGTCTTTTAATTTTCCCCAGCAGGGGGCATCAGTGCCCCAAACTGTCTTCTCATACCACCCACACCTATATTAACAAAAAACATAATAAAAAAAAATAACCAAAAAAAAAAAATAAAACGTCACTGAACTCATTTTTGTAAATGTAACTACTGCAAATACTTATTTATTGAAACAAATCACAAAATTTGTAAAATAGAAAATTTCATGTATACATTAAAAATGATTTTTTGAGCGTATTCTTTATATGCCGACATTTAGCGTCCGCTATAATGGTTTTTCATTGAGGCCATATAGCCAGTGTCACTCGTGAGACTGAGACGGATACGTGGACCCCTCATTCATCAAAATTCATCAAGCCATTTAGCATGTAGGAGGATCTAAAAAATAATGCATATACGACATGTAGCGTCCGTAATATTGGTTTTTAATTGACGCCATTATAGCCAGTGTCACTCGGTGGACTAAGACGAATCCACAGACACCTCATTCATCAAAATCCATCGAGTCGCTTTGTTTAGAAACAACTCACTCACAAGTGAAGCTAATATAAAGAGTATACATATGTTTAAATGTCCTAAAACTACGTTGGGGGTTAAATTCAGAATACAGATGTTACTACCGTGACATTTGTTTACTAGAATAAAAAATAAAATGAACTGTTTGTTTATTGTGTTTCGTAAACAACGTTTATTTGTTTAATGAAAATTGGGCCACAGTCGTATTAAACAAAGTGTTCAAAATAGGAGTGACTATAGATTTTCAAATGAGATGTGAATAATAAAGACGTAGATCGTAATGGCGCACCATAATATTCAGAAATTGAATACCGCATAAATCGAAAACCGCATAAGTCCTTCGCATAAATAAAAAACCGCATAAATTCAATGTAAAAAAAATTGCATGTATAAATAAATAAATAATTTCTGCAAGCGAAAATTGCAGAAATCAATAATAAAATTTCTCAAAACTAACATAAATTTAAATTCGCATAAATTGCTGAACCAAAAGTCGCATAAATCGAAAAGTGTAGAAATAAAAATAGGTATTACTCAAAACACGGATGAATTAAATATCGAATTACTCAAAGATTGCATAAAATTTAATTCGCATAAATCGAAAAATGCAAAAATAACAAATGGATTTTTTGCATTATGTAATACGGTATTTATGCATATGACAGTATATAAAGAATATGCTTAAAAGCATATCGGTACACTTTTATATAATTTTAATGTACTTTAAATGTACTCTAAAAAAAATATCAAAAAATTCCTATTCGACTATGTTTAAATTCTACAAATCAACGATTTTGTGCAAAATCACATCACTGACGCTCTTATACTGTTAACTCCTAATAATATATATACACTGTAATTTAATTTAGAACTACTTATATACTGTATATAACACTCACCCTACAATACTACTTGCTATTAAAAACCAATGAAAACCTATAAGCTCATGAAAATATCAAACACCATATAATCAATTTCAACTCCCTTTAAACTAGACTTTATGAAAAAATAAATTGCAGACCAAAAAAAACCAACGCAACAAAACGCGATGGTTAATACGACCCATAGACTAGCCAGAGGTAAAACACAAGGACCAATTACGACCCATCCCTTTAAAACAAGAATTCAATTAGAACGAGGAGGGGTTTGTCGAATAAGGGTTGGGTATTAATTGTTTAATCGTTAGTGCAATGGCCGTCATAATTTGTCACGAAAAATCTCTGTCCCCATTTTCTCTTACGACCATCATCATCATCATCGTGCTGGAATATCAATTGGTTTAGACTTTATGAATGGCAATCTCTTTCTTCGTCTGCTTCCTTTTCGCTCATTGGCCAAGATACGAAGGCCAACTTTTTTGCAACACCCCTCTGAGCACTCTTGAATGGAAATCATTTGCCTTTCACGGTCACGGGGATCGTCTTGAAAAAGAAAATAAAAGAAAACAACCCTTGTACGGGGTAATCAGTTTTCTTTTTCAAGTGCCGCTATACCTAAGTCTTAATAGTGTACTCCAAGAAACAGAGTAAGTTCGTTAACAGGTGAGATGGAAACACGGTACCTTTGTAAGGTCTTTCAGTCAGTTTTTATGCTCTTTATATTAGCTTCAATTGTGAGTTTGTGAGTGAGTGAGTGAGCTGGGAATTGAACTGCTATTATATATACAGTCGTTTGAGAATATACCGTATAGTTCAATGTACCAAATTACGCTTAAGTCCTTGGCATAAATCAAAAGCTGCATATGTCCAATGTGAAATGAAGCGCATATATAAATAAATAAAATCGAAACTTGCAGAAATCAGAAAATGGAATTACTCCAAGTTCACATGAATCGAATATCGAATTTCTTCAAAAATGGCATAAATCTAAATTCGCATAAAGCGAATTCTATATAAAGCGTATTCTAGAAAAAAAATTCACAACATAAATGTACGAGTTCAGTGGTTTCCAGATCATTTGATCATCAATATACTGCAAATTTTTGTAAGCTATTTTTAATATTGTTTGACTTATTTTGAATCTTAAAATTAATTGGAAACAATAGAGTAATGTCGCATATAAATGAAAAATTAAAATAAATGACAAAAATCTATCATATAAAAATAAATTAAAACAACTCAAACAACAAGAAACGCGGATAAAGAGCACACCCGTTAAACATGAACAAATGGCATTACGCTCGTTAAATTTAGTTTATACGTACGTTGCCGGCAATGTTTAGAATCCAGGCATTCTATAGAGTGCCAAACCTGGTTTAGGCAATGTATGGAATTTGCGAGAATTTTGGTTAGGATCAAATCTAGGCCTAAATTTCAAATCAATTTTGTTTTCCTAAAGAAAATATTGTAAACTAACCTTAGCTAACCTAAAAATTTGTAAACAACTTTGCTAAAAGAATCAAGATATTCCTGGATTTTATACATTGCCGGTAACACATACCTGTATAACCTACATAAATTTCAATTGAAGCGCCTGGTACTTGATAAGTACTTAAGGTGTTAAGTACCATTTAGGTTAAGTACAAGGTGACATTTTTACAATTTCGAGAAAAACGCGTTTAAAGATCTGAAGTTGCCTCGCTGTCTACGCACTTCTTGAACACTAATATCATTGCACATTTGTTGTTTTGCTCAAAATCACGCATTAGGAAGGTAAAATTGCACCTAACACCATCATTTCTGACCAAAAAAAATGTAACTTAACACACTTTTACACTTTTATTCACTTGTAAAACCGTAATATATTTACAAATACAAATATCTTTTCTTTATATATATATAATTCGCTAAGGTAGACCCCACCTTCTAAATCCAACGCAAATTTACTATAGCAACCAGGGTAAACTATGAAATCCACGGGATCGCTAGCTGGCGTATATTACGCCACGTCAATCATCTAGTAATGTAATATATTTACTTTATATAAATGTAATATATTTACAGTATACACATTCACAATTTACACCTAAATACATCTAAAGTACGTACATACAGCGCAGTAAGTATACTTGTACTGTTTTAATAGTACAGTACAGTATATATACACACACACCATTCAAACACATAATTCAAGATCCGATGTCAACTTCAATATCCATCCGATACCAACTTACTTACTCTACAATCTCGTAATGAATAGGATCGTTTAACTTAATTCAATTGCCCAAATAACAACTATACAAAAAAACACACAAACAGAACCCAACCTACCCAACCTCTTTGAACACAAACTATACTTTTCAGTTGAAGTTCGAAACCACCTCTAAACTGTCTATCTACACATTACGAGGAGGAGGAAACAGGCTGGGGATCTGTAATTTGGTGCACAAAACCTCCATTATCTCCTCTCCTTTTTTTTTTGTATATCCTCAATCTCTTCAAAACTTGAGGAGGGTGACTGAAGAGTTGAAATTTCCACAAAAAAAAGAGGACAAGAATAAAAAAGGGGGATATACTGTTTTTTTTTTATATATACGTCGCCTAGGTTCTTCCACCAGCTGAGTGAACACCCAATGGGGGGTCGACAATAGGGGGGCTCCGAGGGGCCGTCTCTTCACGTTGACAGTTCCGCTTCATTTGCAAGACTGTCAAGTCGGTGTATAACACTGAGTGGAGATAGATAAATATATATATTTATATATTTTTAAAATATACACATACATACATACATATATACTCACTCACACCATCCCTTGCGTTCGATGCCCTCATCTTTTACATTACCCTCAGAAAAATTGACGTAAAACAGGTCTCGAATAATTTTATGCCCTAAGAGAGCTATTACTACTATACACAACTCTTATATATATATATTTTTTTTTTGGGTGTGAAAAGTATAGAAACAAGACGTACAGACAGACGATTTTTAAATGGTAATCATCATGACAACTGGTTTTCCGAAAAGAAATGTTTCAACGAACGCGCTCCATTTCAACGTTTATGTAAGAATAATAATAACAAAGCAGCTGTCCATCATGGTTGGTGGACATTTTTTTTTATAGTATAAACTGAATAAAAAAAAAGGGGGAGGTAAAAAATTTTTTATATAAAAAAAAAAATTAGATAAAAGAATAATAGAATGTAGAATTATAATAATGAAAAAGGAAATTTTGCAGCTGGGTAGAAGTGGTAGCTTTTATGTTATTTGTTCGAAAATTGCACGTCATTTGGTTTTGTCTGAAACGTCTTTACAAAACATAATAAAAATAGGAAAATCGTAATAAAACAACATATACTGCGTAGTTAGAAACCATAATTGGTGCACGAGTTATCATTCATTCTATACAGTAATCTGTCGGCGTTTTTGAATGCAGTGCAGTATTTACAGTTCTCGTAATTACTATACGAGGGGTCCTGTTCTTTTTAAAATTCATATGCAAAAATAAATAAACGTTGTACTAATAACTGTAAAAAAACCTGTACATATACACAAATTTATATTTTGGAAATAAAATACTATACAGTATATGAATCTGATTTCAAGCTACTGATTATAACCTACTGTATTTTTTTTAGTATAGTATACTAAACTACTACATTGTTCGATGCCTACGCACTATAACGATATGTACTAATATATAAGTGTACAGCAAATTTACACGAGGGTTACATGCTACGCACACCTCACATGAATCGAAAAATCGCATATAACGAAACCCACACATGAAGTGGCGGAATTTCAGTAGTGAGTCACTTGTCACTGCACGAAAACCTATGTCAACAAACCGAGTTTCTTTTTCGCATACAACGAGCATCTGATATTTCTCACGTCGCACATTAGCGAAATCGCATAAAAAAAATCGAGGACTTTTTGTATATCCATTTATCCTATAGCCAACAAATACATGTTACATTAGTCTACAAGGCTTTAATTGAATCAGTATAATCAATTTTAATTATACGCTTTATATTAGCATCACTTGTGAGTTTGTAAGTCGGTGAGTTTGTGAGTGAGCAGTGAGTGAGTGAGCTTGGAATTGAACGTATACTGCCATCTAGAAGCGTTTATGAGAATATACTGTCTTATGAGAATGTATTTTTATGAGAATATAGTACAATTCACCCAACTTCGCATAAACTGCGATCTTTGAATTATTACTCAAAGATCGCATACATCAAAATTCGCATAAATCGGTATGTACAAAATGTATGCAATGTACCAAAAATCGCATAAATCGAAAATAACAGAAAATTAAAATAATGCGTATTCTTAAAAAGCATTTTTAATATACTTGTTTATTTTAGTTTCAAAATAATAGTAACTAGTAAGTAACCCGTGCTATAGCACGTGGAAACTCTTTCTTTACACACACATTATGTGTGCAAAGTGGTGTTTTTTACTTGTAGTCATGAAAACATTTTCCTAAAAACACATCCAGAATAACTTTTCTTTTATATAGTTTAATATAAATAAAACTTTTAAACTTTAAATGTCAAATTTTATCTGTACGTGTACGTATAACGTTTGAAATCCACGGGAGTATTCCATAACAACATGAGTATATATAATAATTCCCTTCACTATGTCACCATAACACACACAAATGTAAACAACAACAAATAAGCTTCATAAAAGGGTGTCAAGTGACATTTTTGTCAAAACTTGACACAAATTTAAAATATTTTCAAACGTGTTGAGTAGTAATTCTACCTTCCTAATGCGTAATTTTGAGCAAAACAACAATAATTTCAAAAATATTAGTGCAAAAAAGTGATAACTAGTTTATAGACAGCAATACAAATTCAGATCTTTAAACGCGTTTTCCTCGAAATTGTAAAAAATGTTACTTAACACCCTTTTACACCAGACCCTTCCCTTATAACAATGATCTTCCCGTGCTACAGCATGGGCAAAGAACTAAATACCTAAACGAATCGACCATCATCTTTTTTGGACAACCAATAACATTTTTCGACCAAAAAACCACCACCACCACCACACCACCTGGTCCTTATCCAAAATCCCTAAAGGCATCAAAAACGTTAAAGGAATTTTTTCGTCTAATTTATTCAGCGTTTCCAACATCGTTTTTCAATAAATATGTCCTTGCAGTTACGTTACGATTCGGGTAATCATCGTTTAAGGAAAATGCCAATGAACGACCCTAACATCCGCTTATACAAAACTACAAGAAGAAAAAAACAAAACAACATCAACAACAAAACTGAACAACAAAGAAAAGTGGACTACTACCTAGAAGCATTTCAAACCATCAACCACCAACACTGTCATTAATGTACGCACTAATGTCGAGAGAAGATGCAGAAAGCCATTTAAAATAATTTCCCTTGGACCTATTAAAAGGTCAGCGATACCGGGATGTTTCCAACTGCTCATTAGTGTCTCACCACGTGGATTGTGATATACTTTACTTAATTCTTTTTCTTTTTTTTTTAAATCTTTATATAAAAGTCGTATTTTTT
>JAQIWH010004036.1:0-18058 GCA_034695005.1 Cryptops parisi | reverse complement strand
CCTGGAATATGTTACACTAATGTAATATTATAATGTAATATTCATTTATACGCAGAAAGTACCTGATATGTAAACTATCATTTATACACATATAATATATTGTATAGGTAGAAATACTTAATTGTTTGTACACTTTGTTTTCATATACACTACCTAGAGTATGTTACACGCATGTAATATGTCGTATAGGTATAATATAACTTTATACACGCAATGTATAGATTACAAGTCACGTACGTTTTATGCGTAGAATAAACTTTATAGATATGAAATTTACTTTATACACGTTATAACGCTAGTTTGTTCATATCGCAAGAGATTCATTCGCAGGGTATATTTCATGCTTTTGTATAGAATTCTTTTTATAGGGAATATATTTATATACTGACCGATTGTAAACGCTTATTTTTCAATGGAAGTTTTTTTGGACGTAATATCGTTTAGGGTTGGTTTTCATTAGACGCAAACTATGACTATAGTGTGTTTTATAAGATGTTTTGGTGAATGTAATTCATCATCAAGAAGATATAATCACTTGTAAGGTCGATTTATTTTTCAGGATAAATAAGATCACTGCTGGTGTTGCGAAGATCAAAAGTCTGTTCAAACAGACGAGATAGGTTTTAATTGCATGGTGCAAAGAATTTTAATCGTTCCTTATACAACTTCCTCGAGTCTGATTTATTCTTCACAACACGTTATTTCTTTAATATAAATATATATATATATATATTTTTAAAAGAATATTATTTATTTTTTAAACTGGATTTTATTATTTTTTAAAATGTCATGAAAGTAGCACAAAAGTTATCTGAGAAAAAGTGGCTTCTGAATTTTATCTGAGAAAGTGAGGAAAGTTTGTTGTTTGTTCGAAAAGTTAGTCAACGGAATGATTTAAATACATACTCCAAGTTGTTATTTAACCAAACGATTTTTACTATTATTATTATTATTCTACCGACGATTTGTTACGATGTAATATGTAAAGTATGAATTTGGATTAAACTATGCAATTGACGATAAAGCCGTGCGATCACTGAAAAGCGATTAAAGGATTGTCGCTGTTCAAACGTTGCGTGTCCACTCGAAGATCAACTTTGTCACACACCATACATACTTAGTGACGCAGCAGGTGGAGGAAGAAGTAGTAGTAGTAGAAAAATATTGACAGAAAATATTGGTTATTATTTACCTTGTTGGCATCGGTCGTTCTCCGATCGTCGTCGGTCATCGTTCGTGGCTAGCCGTGTTGGGATGATGATGATGATGGTGGTGGTGTAGATGGGTATTAGTTTTTTGTTTTGTTTGTTTAGTTATTGTTTTGCTCCTTCTAAAACACTTTTTGGTCAACCCCCCGAAAAATTGGCGACGGTGCTCGTTTTGGTATTTAATATACTAATGGAACGGAATACGGCAGCGAACGGCCGCCGTCCGCCGACCTACCTACTGATTGGCTGTTGTGAAACCACCACCACCTCAGGTCTTTGCGTTTCGTTTCTTCGCTGTTTTGGACCAGGTGGCGCCACCGTTGACATTGCGAAAGAACGTCGCGTTTATAGGTATAGTTGGTGGTGGTAAGCGTAGAGTAGGGGGCGGAGGGTTTATTTTTGTATACACATAACAAAAAATGGGTGAAGTAATGACAAGGTCGACTTTTATCTTTGTGTACCAATGAAGAGTGACAGGTGGAGACAAGGTTAGTTGTCCGTGGTTTTCATAGTTTGTATTTTTTATTTTTTTGAGGCCTCCATTGCGCAACTTTTTGTTTTTAGAAGTTTGAAATTGACATTGTTGATATTGATTGTTGTTAAAGGTGTAAAACGATCAGATGTTATTTGAGATGTCGAAATAAGTGAGAAATTTTTTAAATGGAGTAAGTACCGGTACTATATTTGGTGAGCAGGTTGTATTACTACATATTATAGATATACTTTTTGTTTTGTGTTCCAAAAGTCCTTTCTATTGCAACGTGCATGATATAGGCTTACTTTATTGTGTCGGCGCAACTATAGTTGATTCTTGGATATGGTGTATCTTAGTGACTGTAAATGGGTCAACTCTTGTTGCGCCGACTTGACATACGTAACTTTAGCGTATATCGGCAATAAACAATGTACAATTAACATAATTTCTTGGTTTATACTTTATAGTACAGCACTTTGGAGCTATTAACGCTTTTCCGTTTGTATTTTGAATTATCGTTAATATTGCGTGTTCGATTGTAAATTTTTTATATTGTCAAGATATACTGTCAAAACTTAAACGAGCTAAGAAGCAACACGTGATTTTCTACACCTAACCACTACTACACTGATTTTCTACACCTAACCACTACTACAAGTGATTAACTACAAGTAATCATTGTTAAAAACCACATGTGATAGTAGGCTACATGTGATTTTTTTTCGTAGGCCTACGTGACCATTGTTTGAAAACTAACCACACGTGATTTTACATTGGTTAGCAACATCCACATGTGATTCTGCACGCGGTCATTGTTTAAATTTTGGCGTTACAGACAAAATAACACGACTTTATATAGTTTTGATTTTATTTTGAACTTTTTGTTTCAGAAACATATTACCGTGTATTTGTTATACATACAGTAGTAAAAAAGCTAAAACAAAATTAAAAACTATACCAATTCAAACTGTATTATTCAATTTTTTTGAATAATCTGGTGAATATCATCCACCGAACGTTGGACATCAACGTTGGATTGGATTACGAAAACTTATCTTTCAATGTTGACTATCAACAACTTAAATCGCCGCCTTAAAAATTAGGTTATTCTTGTTGGAGTGAAGTTCCAGAAAAGAACCATAGCATTAGACTTAGATACCAGAACCAGAACATTAGAAAAAATAATAGACAATAAGGGAGGGTTTTACACGTCAAACTTTTTCAATCAAATTCGATCGATTCCAACTGTTTTTCTGACGTCATATACACATCCGGGCGCGTTTCAGTGCTTTTGTTTCGTTGTTTGACCAAAAACGCGCCCGTGTACGACGTCAGAAAAACAGTTGGAATCGATGGAATTTGATTGAAAAAGTTTGACGTGTAAAATGGGCTTTATTATCTGGGCAGAATGATACAGGGTCAATTGTTATCTAGCAACAAGTTACATGTTTAACAAGTATATTAAACGAGTTTCACTCATTTAACAACGTGACTGTACTATATCATAATTCATAAGACAAGTACTGTATGTGAGTCTATAAAAAGACCGTCTACTTTGCAAATAACTTTTTAGTTGGTTGGTAATGATAATGATTCGATTCTTACCTCGTCTCACATGTTCAGCATTTTCTTGTTGAATCCAGTTCGTGTGGGGGTGCACGTGGTGGTCGTCGTTCGTGGGGCACACCGTGTGTCATTCTACTACTGTACTACTTTTACCACCACCGACCGGCGTATAGAGGTCGGTGTTAACTACACAATGGTGCACGCGGTGGTCGACCATATGGCGAGTGTTGTGCGAGCAAATCAGCGATGATTATTTGTCGCTAATGCACCGTCGTTGCCATGATGTCACGCCAATTATTCGTGATGGGTGATGATGAGTGGCCATAAGGGAAATGGTAGGGGGTGGGGAGAATAAAGAGGGTAGTAGTAGTAGTAGTAGAAGAAGAAGGGGGAAGAGGTTTGTTTCGTGAAGGGGCTAGAAAAAAAGTGAGGGGGGTTTCTCTTTTGTTTAGTCAGTGGGCGACACAGGGAACAAGAAGTAATTAAATGAAGAACTACCGATGCGTCGGGTGCACGTTTCACTCACCGATTATTCACGAATTTAAGTGCTACGAGGTGTTAGTTTGCGACACAAAATGTTTTCCCTCACCCTCCGAAATTAGTATATAGCAGATAAAAATCTACTCCGTTTTAGGAGGCGGGTGTTTTTTTATATTGATCTTTGGGGTTGAGCTTATAAAATGAAAGAGTATACAGTGGAATCCGGTTATTATGATCACTTTGATAACAATAACCGGTTGATAACATTAAAGTGTTAATGGATGAAACGCATTAAACAGTGTTTTGGGATCGACTGATTAATAGACACATCAATCGGCTCTCAATAACAATAGCCGATGACAACATTATCCGTGATTATAATAACCGGTTATTACCCCCTCTTCCCTTTTATTTTTTTAGTTGATTTCAGTTTTATTATACAGGGTGTCCCAAAAGGTTCCACATGTAAACTCTTCTTTTTTTCCTTATTTTCTTACGTATTGCAGACTTTTCGGACACCCTGTATTAGGATTGTATAGTTTTTCATTGAGTAGGTGTAGTTTTTGATTAGTTATTCCAAATTTTTCAGAATTCAAAATCTAGCAAAAACTAAAATTAAAACATAAAAAATTTAAACAATTTTTCAGACACCCTGTGTATTTTTTAAACTTAGACACGATACGTATAAAGTATCATACAACAGTTTTGTATGATACTTTATCATACAAAACTCTTTTGTATCACTAAGTAACCATTTATACAGCGATAATATAAATAGTAAACTAATGGTTAAACAAATGTTAATATCTAAAAAAAAAACGAGTTTTATCAAGAAAAAGGTTTTGAACATGAAAGACATTTTCTAAAAACATTTTAAAAATGAAAATATTCAAAAAGAATTTTTTTTTCTCACACGTATTCTTTTTATTGAGTGAAAATGTTTACCATTCATTCGTTAAAAGTTGTGACTTTTTTTTTGTAAAGCGTTATATAAGTTGAATTATTAATGGAGTGTCGGTTCGACTTGTTTGTGTCGGTGTTGTAGATCGAAGCTTTTAGTCGAATGAATTTGTTGTCAGCCGAATGGTACATATTTAATGCTAAAGCGAATAATTTATGCTTTGTGGTAAATATGTATTTTTACTTTTTTTACTTATTTATTTATGATTGCTCGTGAGAGTTTGTTACGTAGCAAACGATGAAGAAAACTATATCAACAAGTCTTTTTTTTCACACACTATAGATTCATTTTGTCACCAAAATTATGACGATTTTCACTTTTTTATATTTTGTCACCAAAATCATGACGATTTTTGTTGTTGTTATTTTTAAGATTGATCACTCATTTAGGTTTTCTGTTTAAATAATAAAGTATTTCACTTTTATGAGTTTTAAAATAAAAAATTTTTGTCGTGGTTTAATTAACAAAATTAAAATTGCAATTTTACATCATTTCAAAAATGGTTTTTATGGTAGTTTTCTTTTTAGCGTCACTAATTTTTATTTTAATTTACTGTATCTGAAAATATTCTTCGTTTGTTGAATAAATATAAACATTTAAAATTATTAAGGCTTTCTGACAAGCAGTTTTTGATGTGGCAATTCGAGCAATTATCCTTGATGAAAAACCAACTAAAAATATTTGATAATTTACTTTATCATTTTGTCTTATTGATTGGATAGAATATGTTTTCCGGTTATAACCGGGGCAGTCTGATGTTGCTATTTGCTTGTACTTGGTTATGGGTTTGTTTTGCAGGTTAGGTTAGGAAAACAAAACAGTATCATACATTTAATATGTTTCTTTGTTTTTTCCAACCTAACCTGCAAAATAAACTCATAACCAAGTACAAGTAAATAGCAACATCAGACTTCCCCGGCTATAACCGGAAAGTACCGTTTGTAGTTTTGTGTGAACTGTTTTTGCTTTTGCGCATTGCATTTTGGATATAAAATATTATTGAATGCGTTAGATTTATCCATTTTTGTATTGTTTACTGTTGATCACTTTTGATTATTATAAATTTAAATAAATAAAAACGATTGTGGACAAATATGACGTCAGCTTCTTGCCAATTAGTGCAAGAAACTGGCGCCACAGTTATCTTCAATTTCTTGAATTGCCACACCAAAAATGTTGTGTGTGTGTCGTCAGGTGGCCTTTATAAAATCAATTTCAACAATTAAGCAAATAAACTTATATAACAACGCACTTGTGTATACTCTTATACAAAAATGTATAAGTGCAAGTAAACTTTGTATTACAAAATTTTGGTTTTTTAATTTTCATGATGGCGATGAAGTGTAAGAAAAGATCGCTCTTTCATACCGATGACATTGACTCGTATTTGAAAAAAATTTCATTTTAATTGGCAGACGGGAGTCGAGTAAACATGCTTTTGAAAAGTTTTCAAATCAATGCGTCTGCTAAGGTAACCACATCCGAACGAGAACAAAATCAACAATTAACTCCCCAAAATCTCTCTATATAAAAGTCTCTTTTCCGAGAATAAAAATAGGTATCAAAATACAAAAAGAATTCTTTTATCAATTCCAACTTTCTTACAATGGAGTAAGCCAAGGCTCTGTTATTCCGCCTTTATGTTTTATCACGTTCGTCTAAGTTTAGTCTTCGATACAGTTAAGTTAGTACGTAGAGTAGTAGTAATAGAAGTAGTAGTAGCTTTGGGGGGTGAAGAGTAGAGAGAGAGAGGTGCAGTTGGGGGTGTAGTAATAGTAGTAGTGGTAGTAGCGAGATGCGGCTTTTGTGAACTGGGGTCTATCTAATCAGATTAGATGGAATTCATTTATCGCTCAAGCCGACTAATGCAATTGAATGCTAATGCTGCCAACCGCAAGTGCGGCAAGCGAAAAATAAAGCAGCCAAAGGCACCGATTCCACACTGGTGGTAGTAGTAGTGTTACTACCACCACTGTACTTGGATAGTAGCACCTCACTACAGATGCCTCCCTCCCCCTCCTAATTCTAGTAGATCTAGTGTTTAGAGCCTACTTAGTAGCTTCGTACCGGATGAGTTGCGGTTTTGGCGTTGAGTTTGGTCGTTTGCATTTGTTTGTTTGCTCGTTTGTTTGTCCAAACCCTAGGATGGGATTAAAGGTAGTGGTGTTGGAGCGATGAGCAGAGGTCTTCGATTCGACAAACGAAAGGTGCGACGTGACTTTCGAACAAAGGTGTGGCAATGTATGTAGTGGTGGTGTTGTTACGCGATCCTGTGGAAAGTTCAGCAGTTTAAGGATGAAAATAGGATTTTTAAAGTTTCTGGACGGATGTTCTCCGAATAGTGGTTTTGATCGTGTTGTCAATCAAAAGAAAAGTTGGCTATATTTACCTTTTATGGATTTTCGTGTGCTCTGCTTTGTCTTTGGTGGTGTTTTCTCAATCTTTGGATTATTTTTTTTTTGGATTAAGAGGTTTTGTTTAGTGGTAACCTGGGAAAAATGTGAAATTGAACAACTGTTAGTCATTTATAGAGGGGGGAGGGAAGGTGAGAGTTTTCGAACTAAACGCCTAACATACTATAACTGATAAATGTTCATTGACTTGGAGCTTCCTGTCAAAAATTCCGGTTAAGTCTCGTGTTTTGTTTTGTTATGGTTTTGTTTTTTTGGTGTTTTTGTTTTTAACGTTGAATTTCAACATTCATTTTTTTTGAATTGTGGCTTAATTTCGTGCTTTTTAGTTGTTTCTGTTATAATCATCGAACTTCTTAATTTGGTATAGCGTCACCAAAAGCGATTATTCGTGAAAACTATTGCTGAAAATTAAGAAAAGATAGCATTGATATAGTGTAATATTCAATAAAGTAGTCAATGTCAATTGATAGCTGTACATGTTCAGTACAACATTAGCTCATTACAGTATCAATTAACACACTATTTATCCGTAGAATTTCCAATTCTGTTTTATTCTGTATATTTAAAATAATATTTTATTTTACATATAAACACTGTTACTATTTGGATTCTTAAATACCGTACAGTCGGCGATATGAGTTTAATTGGTACAGGCACGATCCTCGTTATGGAAAAACCTCGTTATACGAGCAACATTTTCACTCTAGAAAGTGCTTCAAATTGTCCAAAATTTTTACAGTGTCTTCCTCTTGACATATTTTCTTACAATAAAATGTTTTTAAATCAGTTTACATAATTGACTTAAATAACCCACATTGATTTACACTTTCACTTTCCACACGCATATTTTCTTACAATTCTTCTTTCAATTCAGCCCAGTGCGAGGCATTTTATTTTTCTTTCTCTTACTTTAGAGTGCATAGTTTATTAGTTAGTTAGTTCACTAATTATATTTTTTTAATAAAAAAAAAATGAATAATTTTTAATTTTTTTGGAGAAAATGTGCTAAGAGATAGTCACTACAAAAGTTGTGAAATCTCTATTGCGTCACTGTCGGAGTTTTTCTTTTTCATACGAAGTTTTCTCGTTTGTATGAAAAGCAATTTTTATTTTATACTTTCTCGCTGTGTGAAGTGAAATCTCGTACGTTGTGTACGAATCTCGTTATAGGAATAGCTCGTTAAAGGAGACTCGACTATATTATTGAATCGACCTTCATATTTTACTTAGACAAGGAGAAGCGAATTACACTTTGTGTCGTTCTTTTTTTTCCCACTACTGTTTTCTAAAACCCTCACCCCCCTTTTTCTTTTTTTTTGCTAACGTCGTCAATGATGTAATTAGACTTTGTAGATGTCGTTTTCGCTCGCGCATTGATCATTTGAGCGTAATGTCGCAGCTGCTTCATTTGTCTAACTCAATTCCTAGCGAAAATTGTTTTATGTAACCGATGCTTCACATCACTCGACGACGACGATGCCAATTCACTCATTTGTTTTCGAATACAAGTATCTAGACAAAAGGGGGAACTAACTTTATCTTTCGTTTTTTTCTTCTTCTTCACTTTTATATCTCCATTTGATGTTTTTCTTTCTTCTAAAACACACTCCTTTTTCACGATGAGAGGAAATTGAGTCGTTCCCATGAACGGGCTGATTATTTCTTTTGGTTCGTGTAATTGAATTGAGACCCAGGCGATGATTTGAACGGTACTAGTAGGGTGGGGATGTGGAGGTAAATTTATTTTATTTTTATTCCCTATTTTTTTCATTTTGGATAGTAGTCGAAACAGATTTCATTAGATTTCAAACTAGTTCTTCCACAGCAATGAGCTTTTCTTTTCAATTTTTATTTTATTCTATTTTTTTCTCTTCATCTTCCACTTTTAGAATGATTCGAATTTTTCTTTCTTAAGTAGCTTGTTTATAGATAAGCTGAAGGAATTAGCGTTTTAATTTTATTTTTCAAATTATTTATTTATAAAGTTGTTTTTTTTTCAATGTTGTTTGCAATTTTAGCAGACGCACAATATGCATAAACGCAATGTTAATTGTTCGCCATTACTAGTGTGTAAATAAAATTAACTGTGTCATCATCATACTGTAACTTATGTAGTATGTATCACTGACGCTACAGCATATAATTATATTTCAATGAGTACCGTATTTTTTATTAATCCTTATTTTGTTCTTCGTCATTACTGCATCATCATTAGTTAATCTTCTTTCATTGTGATGATTAACTCGCTCAAAATATCATTATTGTTTGAGAACAAAAGAAGCAACACTCGATCCTTGCAGTATCCCATTTGTAGAACTATTGTTTCAATCCTAGCTAAAACATGTACGCTTCTTGTGATCATTATACTCTTTATATTAGCTTCACTTGTGAGTGAGTTTGTGAGCTGAAAATTGAACGTATACTACCGTCTACAGTCGTTTATGAGAATATACTGTATAGTCTAATGTACTAAAAACCGCATGAAGCGATAAACACATAATTCCTTCGTAAAAATAAAAAAAGGCATAAGTTCAACGTAAAAGAAAATCGCCTATATTAATAAATAAATCGACAATTTTAGAAATCAAACATGGAATTACTCAAATCTCGCATAAATCAAATAATTACTCAACGATCGCACAATTTAAATTAGCATAAATTGAGATTCGTTTTAATAAAAATTCGCATAAATCGAAACGTTCAGAAATTAAAAATGGAGTCACTCAAAACACATATACTGTGGTACTGTAAACTAATTGTCTTAAAAGTGAATTATACTGAAAGATTGCATAAATTTTAATTCGCATAAATCGAAACATGCAAAAATCAAAAATGGATTCTTTGCATTGTGTGTGTATACACAATCATCTGTATGACTGTATACGACAGTATAGAAGCATTTTTAATGTTACTTGTTTATAAATTCAGCATAGGCCTACACATCACGTGAGCGTGGTTTAAAGCCCAATTCGTGATAGTTCCAGCGCGTTCGTAACTAGTGTTTAAATTATACTGACATCACGTGATGTTTGTTTAAAGACTAATGATAACACGTGATTCAGCACTCGTAACTAACGTTTAAATCTAACACACGTGGTTCATTTATAAACAGTCATTGATGATTGTTTAAACTCCATAGGCGTTAGGTATCGGACTGAATAGTGGCTCAATCCGTCACCTCTGTTGAACTTTAGTTAATACTTTATATGTTAGCTATATTTTATAAATATACTATAAAAGTTGGGTTTAAAAAATATTTTAAAGAATAAATAAATAATACAAGTGAAAAGGTAGACTTACACAAGAGGTCACTTACCCCTCGAATAGTGAATGTCTGGGCTTGTTCTTTCTTCCAGCTGTTGGTATAGGTTTATGGTCGACTCTTAATTCATTTCTTTCAACGTTAGAAATGGATGATTAATGGTCGTGTCTGCTTTTGCTTAAGCAATTACCATCGGTGTTTAATATTTTCACCAAATGTTCTCTGGTCACCGACACCTTTCTTCGCTATTACTCACGACGGTCTACTCGTTAAACAAGCCACCGGTTCACCTTTTCGTTCTTGAGATCGAATAACATTAAGATATTTTCTTCACTATTTCAATTAGTAAATAATGGCTTTTCTAATTAATTAATTAATCAGTCAGACAGGTTATCTTTCGATATATGCGAAAATTAAATCAGTCAGTCATTTTATTTTACCGGTATCTCTCGACGAAATACGAAAATCTCATTTCACCAAATGTTCACATGAAATTTTTTTTATTTAGTAATTATTTTTTATTTTCGGTGGTATTTGTTTGTATTATTATTATTTGTATTATATTGTGTAATTCATGGATCGAAATTGGAATATTTATATAATAGATAAGTTATTTTTACACTGAAAATTCGATTATCCGAAATTTCAGTTTATTAGGTGAAATAATGCCATTTCGATGGTCTTTTATTCACAATATGGAATGGGTCAAATGTTTTTATATTTATAATTCTGCGATGTAAAAATCGATACATTATCGAATCATTATGGATAGCTAAAACGAAGGATTGGAAGTTAATACTGTACATATTGTTCAATAAATGAACACTTTTTTTAACTTGTTCAACGTTGTTGCCTTTTTTTAAAATACCAAACCGGGAATATAGGCCGACATTGAAATTCGGGATTATCCAAATTTTTCGTTTCTTGGTCTCATCACTTTCGGATAATCGAGTTTGTAGGGTTCTGAAATTGATTCATTTTTTTATCCATATGGTTGATATATAAAATTATAAATAGGCCTATGTATGTATGTATGCGTGTATTGTCACGATATACTGTACACACACTTGTATAATGTACATACATGAAATAATTTACGAAACGATAGGAGTGAAATCTGTTGACATGGTGGAAACGAGTGGTCAAGTACAGTCAGTCAGTCTCTTCGTTTTTCTTTGGGTGTCCATGTGTCGTTGGATGTCGTGACGAGAACGAGGGTGGTGGGCAAATGGTTGTCGGAGCGCTGTGATTGGCTGTCGCGTGAAGCGGTCCCTCGGGATTAGTCCCCTCCTACCACACTCCCTCGTCACGTGACAAGTTGTCACGCACTTCGTCCTAACGCTCGGCCATTCCGTCCGCTGCCCAATAACCCCCCCCCCCCCTTCCTCCCTCTTCTATTCCATCGCTTTTTCTTTTCTTTTCTTTTTCGTTTATTCTTTCCAACTGAATAGTAATCAACGAGTGCAATATAATTCGTGATCAGTTATTTTCTTTTTTTTTCATTTATTTATTTCGTTTTTCGAGTCACTCACTCACTCACAGACACTCGCGCGTGGAGTGCAAAGTAATTAAACATGAGAATACCCTCGACGACGACGCCCTTAGCACGTGGACGAACGACGACGAGAACAATAATAAACGAGGTGGTGGTGGTATATTAGCGATATGCACAACACGTGAGATTGATTTTCAAGCGTTTTTATTTATTTATTTATTTAATTTTTTTTTTCATCTACACTTGATGAGTAAACGACGAAGCAATTAAATTAATGACGCGGTCGGTCAGCTGTTTCAAAACATTTTTGTTTTCTTTTTAATTTTTGATATAAAATGGAAATGATATCACTTTGTGAGTAGATTATCACTCAACTCATGTCATGAAAACCCTAAAGCTTAGTCAATAGCTGACATGACTATATCATGGTGTCAAAGGTAGGAATGAATGTTTTAAATCATTTCATATTTTCATAATACATATTAAATATACGGTATATAGCATGTGCACATATACTATGTGCATATACAGGATGAGTCATTTAACGTGACACATCTAAATATTATGAAAACAAAGCATGTGACGAACAAATGTTTTAGTAAATGCAAACATTGGTTGCATCTTTCCAATTGTGCTATTTTCATCGACTTTGAAATTAATTTTTACGAAAATTTCATTGTTAAATTGTAAACAACGCGTCGTAGGTATCAAGGCATACAGTATTTGGAAAGTGGTAGCCACAACTCCATTTAGTCAGAATCCATTTTTTGTTTAATTTATTTCCAACAATGCAATCGAAATAAAAATTGATACAACAATAAACAGTAAAACGTATCTTGCCCCTACAACAACTTCTCTGCAAGTCACCCATGCTGTTTAGTGAAGTTATTTCAGTTGTTGTATGATTAATTCCATGTTAATTCAGTTCCTATGAGCGCAATAAAGGTATTATTAATTTAAATACAAATTTAAAAATTCATAATAATTATGAACTAAAATAATTCCACTGAATAGCATGGGTGATTTGCAGAGAAGCTGTTGTAAGGGTAGGGTGCATTTTACTGTCTTTTTGTTGTATCGATTTTTATTTCGGTTTGCATTGTTGGAAATAAATTAAACAAAAGTGAATTCTGACTAAATGGGGTCGTACAAATATGATTTCTACGACGCATTGTTTAAATATAACGATGGGATTTTCTTGAAAATTAATCAATGAAAATAGCACCATTGTAAAGGACCCTTATATGCAAACAATGTCTAACACATTTGTTTGTCGCATGCTTTGTTTTCATAATATTTGGATGTGTCACACAGTCACGTTAAATGACTCACCCTGTATATGTTACCGGCAATGTATAGCATTTAGGTATTCTATAGAATGCCATGAAATTAAGCATTGGAACATTTACGTTACGCAAGAAAATTAGGTTTAAATAGGCCTAAATTTTGACTTGAGAATTATTATTTATTTATCTAGAGAAAATGTTGTACACTAACCCAAACAGTTGTTATATTTCATACTGTGCCAAAAGACGTTAGGTATTTTATAGAATGCCTTGTTTTTATGCATTGCTGATAATTCTTGTAGTTATGTATTACAAGTGTACGTGAGTCACCGTTCTACTAAAATAGTTGTTAGCAATATTTTCAATTGATTCAAGAATGAAATTGCAGTAAAAGTTTGCATTTTTGTTTTGGTGAAATTTGACACAAAATGACAGCATGTACCGGTATTGAAACACAGTAGTCGTAGTTGTGTGTTATTATAACGAAATAAATTGATGATGTTGAAAGATGTTTTATGAGATTGGTTGTCGACATTGCGCTGACTTTGCTCCAGGGTTCGAATGTTTTTATATTTGTAAAAATAAAACAAGATAAACAATCGTCAAAAGAACAAGAAAAAAATTGCTTCCAGCAACGAAATTGTCGTGTTTTTCGTTGTTTTCGTTAAAAAATTTGTTTTCGTTTGATTTTTCGAAAAATTAAAGTTAGTTCAAGTTTCAATGGTGTTTTCAAATTTCGTTTAATTTTATTTATTTATTTTTTTATCAAATTGATGAAAGGTTTTGCGTGGGATGGATTTTCTAAGAAAGATGGTGTTTTATTTAGAGTTCAAGCATCTTTGCCTAATTAACGGTCATTTTTACTGATGATGTTCGATCACGTGACCTTTTCGGGTAAATCCCCATGTAGAGTTGTAATAAGGTGATTGGAAGCGATGGTTTAAATGTCACGTTGGAAATGTCACTGCGCACGCAAAATCTCGTTCTCCAATTGGTGACCTTTCAGTCTCTGGATTTTAATAAAAATCAAAGTTCGGAAATGGCAATTTGAAAATTAAATAATGGTATTGTTTGAAAATGCGTGTATCAATGCAATTGACATTTGTTTTGGTTTACAGTATATATTACTGGCAATGTATAGAATTGATAGATTCTATTACCGACGATGTCTACAATGTGTAGAATCTAGACATTGCATCGATTGCTTAGCCACTTTTGGCAAAATATGAAATGATATTTTGTTTAGAGCTGTTTAGGTTAGTTTAGTTCACATTATTTTCTTTAAAATAAATTAAAGCTAAATTTAGTCCTAGATTTAAAACGTTTCTAAAATCTTGCATAACTATTCCAGTTTCATACTTTGCCGAAAGACGTTTTATGAAATGTCAGGATTCTATACATTGGCGGTAACATAACTTATACATTAATTTTATACGCTTTGCAGTAAATAATAAATAATAAATAATAAATTTGCTTCACTTGTGAGTTCGTGAGTGAGTGAGCTGGAATTGAACATATACTGCCATCTATAGGCGTTTATGAGAATGCACTGTATAGTCCAATTTCACCAAAAATCGCATAAAGTGAAAACCTCATAAACCGAAAACCGCATAAGTCCAATGGAACAAAAATCGCATAAATCAAAATGAAAAGTGCAGAAACCGAAAATGGAACTACTCAACATAAATCGAATGTCTAATTACTCAACGATTGCATAAATCTAAACTCGCATAAAACGAATCAAAACTTGCAGAAATGAATTGTTACTCAAAGATCACATACATCGAAATTCGCATAAATCAAATGTACCAAAAAATCGCATGAAACGAGAATCGCATAAATTGAACTCGCATAAGTCCAATGCAACAGAAATAGCGTAGTGAATCGATAAAATTGCAGAAATTGAAAAATGGAATTAGGCCTACTCAACATAAACCGAATGTCTGATTACATATAATCGACGATTACATAAATATAAATTCGCATAAAACGAAACAAAACTTGCAGAAATGCAAAACGGAATTATTCATTCAAAAATCGCAAACATTGAAATTCGCGTAAAATCAAATGTACCAAAAAAAAAAATTACGTAACGCATTGATCAGAAACCGCATAAGTCCAATGTAGCAAAATATTGCATATATCAAATCGAAAATTGCAGAAATCGAAAATTGCAGAAATCGAAAATTGCAGAAATCGAAAATTGCAAAAATCGAAAATCGTATTCTCAAAATAAAAAGCATTTTTAATGTACTTGTTTGTAAGCTAGTTTCGTATACATTTCGACTTATATACAATGTAGATGATGAACTATGTGAAATTGCAATATATTACAATTCACGTGACCTAAATTAACTTAGTGTAATGGGCGTATCACTCATTTCGAACTTAAAAGCTATCACATAAAACGATATAATATGATTCGATACGATCTCTATAGGAACTAATTAACGTCACTTTCCGGTGTTTAACGAGAATAGCATACGCTATTATGACCATGGAGTTGACACTGGATTTCTTTCGTGCGAAGAATGTAATATTGTTTTTTCTCTCGTTTTTAGTATTCCCAGAGTCATAAAAAAAAATATGTGCTTGTAGATAAGTAACTTCCTTTTTGGCGTGCGAGACATTTTTCTAGGAAGTACTAACATTAATAACTTCAATGCGAGTCACTGATTACTTAATGCTTTTTCGCGTGATTAACGTCCTTTCTTTTGTCTTTTACCCAAATGTAAATGTTTGTTCTAGCTAATAGCTTTCCTATAATTAAATCATCAATTTTATCGTGTTTATTTCCCATAACTATGGCGCACACGTAAACTGTCGCCCGTTGAAAATGTTTTTCTTTGCGTTTTATTTTTATTTTTATTTTATTTAATTTTTCTAAAAATTTTAATGTCCTCGTTTGATCATCACTATGGCGATATTATAATCCCCGTTTTACACGTCAAACTCTTTTAACCAAATTTCACCGATTCTGACGTCATACACGTCTAGGCGCGTTTTCGTGCTTTCGGTCAAACAATGAAACGCGACCGTATGACGTCACAAAAACAGTTGGAATTGATGGAATTTGATTAAAAAAGTTTGACGCGTAAAATTTCTTTTATATTTGGGTGTTTACACACTTGTTGGTGTGTTTAGAGTTTTTATTATACGGGGTGAACCAAACAAAAAGTTACAGATATAAGCTATTATGATACTGGGTGTCTCATCACCCCATTTGTTTTTATTATAACTTTTTATTTTAGTACGGTACCTTTGGATTAGATGTTCATGTCAGTTTCGTTTGTGGCGCTACTTGTTTGTACTTGGTTATGGTTTTGAAGCCCAAGTTCGGTTAGTTAAACGAAAACATACTTGATAGGTCTACTAGTTCAATAATCATACATTTAATACGTTTTTGTTTAATTAACCTAGCCTGCCAATCGATTCAAAGTACGACCGAGTAGCGCCACAAGCGGAACGGGCATCTAAAAATTAAAAGTATTTTAGTTTTTTAATTTTATTTTTTATTTTATTTTCACATTTTTGAAAAGCAACTCAAAAAATGTTTACTTTTTTTTATTATTAATTTTGATATATTTTTACAAAATAACAAGCGAAATTTGGTTTATCTTTATTTTTAACTTCACGCGTTTGAAGAAAACGAAGGAGAGGGCAAAGGTTGGTAAATGTTCATTGTCGAAATCTAATTTACAAGAATCAAAAACGCGTGAAGTTGAAAATAAATGTTGAACCAAATTTCGCTTGTTTTTTTTGTGTAGAAAATACACCAAAATTAACAAAAAAGTGGAAAATGAAAAATGTCGGTTTTCAATAACGTGAAACCCAAAAGTATGAAGAAAAAATGTTGAAAAATTATAATAAAATCAAATTATGGGACACTCAGTGTTAATTGATGTTTGGAGTTTTTTTAATACAGGGTGAGCCAAAAGAATTATTTTAACTATAATACACGTCAAAAAGACATTCACGATATTCAAAACAAAACATTTCATGCTTAAATGTAAATGGAAATGAAACACATTGATTTATTACATCTAAAACAAAAATCGATTGGAAATTAATTTTGTGCATTAAAAATTTTGATTTTTAACAGGTGTGGTTTTATTGGATTGCTTCTGTGTTTCAAACGAACCATCCCAACTATATCGTGGAACATTCTACAGGATTCTTGAATGACTCGACTACACGTTGATTTGTAAGTACAATACACCACATTTTATTGTATTAACCCCTTTTTTTATTATTAAAATTCAAAGTAAGTCGTCGTCAAGGTTTTGATTCCGAAAAAAAAAAATTGACAAAACATATAAGGTGTCAATTTTCTTGTATGTGTTACCTGATTGCATTAACGCCCTGGTGACATGGGCGTAAACGATGGGTGGATGATATCGATAGACATTTCACACACACAAAAAAAAAGAGAGGGTCTAGAAAACGTTATTTATGAGCTTTCGAGGGGTTGGGTCTGAGTTATTATTTTTTCATGATTATTATTTTATGTCGATGATCGTTTCACAATTGGATGAAGATTGAGAAGAACAATAATAAGGTTGAGTTGTTATATATATATATATTTTTTTCTCGTTTTGTTAAAAGATAATATAAAGCAATGCTGTTAGTAATTACTGTATACAATGTCACCAATGACGTTGTCGTCGTCGGCAAAATGGTCGTTTCTAGCTGGTGACTCCACTTGCTCCCCTCTTCGACGTAATCCTCTATGGTTCACTGTCATTTTAATTTCCTAAATGTTCCCGTAATTGAAAAATCGCAAAGCTCCCATCGATGAAAGTCTCCTTCTATACTCCCCCTTCTTTTAGCTCCCCAGTGCAAGATTGATTAGATGGGTTGGTTGAATCGCCACGAACAACTTGCACTGCTTGTTCTTATTTTTTTTTATTT
>JAQIWH010004035.1:0-18063 GCA_034695005.1 Cryptops parisi | reverse complement strand
CTTAAATGGGCAGTTTGAAATGGGGCCTACATTTTCCAGCTGGCCTGGGCCTATTACTGGCTCTGCACGGCCCTGCACACACACAGACAAATGCCATTTCGTTCCATTTCTCGAAACATAGACCTCACTTTGTTTGGTCACTTACTTTCTTACAGTCCAACAAAATCAAACATAAAAAATACAAAAGTAAAATGCAATACAATACAAAAAAAAAACATAACTAAATATTGACGAAATATAGTTATTTTGCCACTCGTATACAAACACACGTGACAAATGACTTTCACAGATGGTGAACATATGGATTTAAACTGTTTCATTCTGTTTAAAACTGTTTCATTATTATTGTTTTTGGGAAACGAAGTTGTAAAGATGAATGTATAGAACCATGTATTTTAATTACTTATTCCCACCCCTGTATTATTTACTATTACTGAAGTTGTACTTGGAAGAAAATATGATCAAAATTATATGACTTAAATTGTCATTGAAGACCCAGAATGAACGCAGGTTTACAGAGCAGAAAATGTTGAGTTTTGAGTAAGCTTGAATTTTTTGAGCGTATAACAGTCATTTGGTATAAAATAAAATAGCGTTATTATTAGAAAAAGCGCGCAAGGTAAACTGGGAGATCGCTGTATTTCGACTCAAATCGTATGAATAAAAATATTACAAAAGGTTTTATTGTTTACTCTATGAACTAACAAGTAAGTCTCCATAATGATTATAAATTGGTAAGTAATAACAACACTCATTCATTACTAATTTTTATTTTACATACAAACCAAATGTTTTTATTTTTTTCATTTTCACCAATTGTATTTTCGCAACTATTAAAACTGTATAATACAAGTATGTTCAGTATATTGGTTATTAAATTTCCTCTCAACTCGAGTCATGTTCTGTATATGAAACGTGTCGTTACATGTTTTATAAAATATTTCATTTGTAACAAATGCTCCTATCTTTCCTGTGCTATACAGTCGAGCTTTCTGTAACATTTCTGAAAAGATACTTTGATACAACGAGCAAAACCAGCGCTGCTCGGTGATGTGATTGACTCTCTATTGCAGTGGTCTCCAAAGTGGGGTGCACGAAGCTATCCGTGGTGGTGCGCAAGAATAAGAGATTTCTTACATATCGGTACTCTTATTACAAAGAGTCTAATCACTTATAAACCCTTGTTACATACATCGAGGGGGTGCGTGGCCTTTGGTCCTACTAACATAGGGGTGCGCGATCAGAAAAGTTTGAAGATCACTGCAGTCTATTGCATACAGAGAAACGGGTCGGCTGTAATTTGAGGTTCTTAAAGTGGATGTATCCCAGTACACAATTTGTTATTAAAAATGAGGTCTACCAAATTACGATGTGAATTCACTGATAATACATTATGCTTCTCAAAGTACAGGAAAGAAAAAGGAAATACCTTAGTAGTTAAATTTAAAAATATACTTGTATACTGTATATAAGTTCAATTCAAATCGCTTGTTTGAAAAATGTTGTCCAAAACGTGCTGCTCTTAGTGCGAAAAACAAAAACAAGCCATTTGGACTGAATTCGCTACGTTTTGGTGAATATAGCTTGTAAACGCACTTTTAGCATTGAGAGCAGCACGTTGGAACAAACATTTTCAAAACAAGCAAACAAAAAAAATGCAACTGGATGAAAGTAAGTGAACGTTGTAAATCATATGGGTTGTATACGCTCATCATGTGAGCTAATTTACAACGATTTCTTTAAGTATATAGAGTGTATCACAATTATATTAACAATTATGTGGAATAAACATTGAAAAGAATTACGAATTTAGTTAGCATCTAATCTCAGAGAATTCTGCGTCAGGGCATGATGTTACTTTATTGGTTGTTGATAACAATAGACAACAGTTTCAGACAATACAGTTTACATAAAACAGTACATAATACAGTTTACATAAAACATTTACCATTCCGCGTAGTAAATGTTGATTTGAGTTAATGTTGATACTGTTGATTACAATAAATGTTTTTTTCATTTAAGTGTTATAATAATTTTGACAAACGTTGTGGAAAGTGCTTCAAAAGGGAGACTGAGAATTTGTTTGTTTGTTTGTTTTTATTAATGCGGACCAAAGTCCAATAATCAAAAAATACAGTACATTGAATTAGGTAAGTAATAAATGCTCAGACAAATCTTTATCAAATTTTTTAAATATATTGTCATCCATGAGTGAATTCGCAGACACAACTTTTTGAAGGCGGAATGGGAGAAGATTCCATATCAGATACGTATTGTAGGGATATTTATGTTGTAGTTTATTTTTATTTCTAAGATCAAAATTTGTAACAGTTTTCCTGCGTGGTCTTATCAAATTAAGATATATGGTGGTGAAGGGGATGGTTGGGATTAATAATGAACTTAGGGATTTCTTTCAATTGATGAAATTGTATGAATTTTTTGAAATCTAAAATTTTTAATTACCTACATTTCGCTGTTATGGAAGCTGTTATTTCACACGAATAGCACTTTATAAGGTGGAAATGCTATTCATAAAACGAGTTTTCCCCATAATAGGGGTCGTGCTTGGACTGTGTTTTACTAAGCTCAACCGCTTTTCTAATTTTTAATTCGCTTAGAGACGTTCACAAGTATTCAGACGAGCGAAAATTGATCTCGAAGCCTCCACTTGCCTTGTGTAAAGGTTTTTATTTTTCGAAATATTTTTTTTTTTAAAAAAAAGAAAAATCCTTCTATTCATTGACAGCTCTTCCAGTTAAGCTAGATGTGTATGTGATATTTTTCCACAGCAAGAATGTCCTCACCATTCACCCGAAGCTCGGATGCGTTTGCTTATTGCTTTCGCCCCCTTCACGACCCCTAGCAACTAAAGCACTCGGGCATAATTACAAAATATGCGCCATCGCCTTGCTGCAACACTATTCACAAACAGAAGCTGGAAAGTGGAAATGAGACTCGTAATGCTCAATACAGGTAATATGTAAAAACTCATCGTGTCCACACCCACATCCACGTTTGATGCGACTCATTGCACAGTTAGTTAATTAAAAATAAGCTGGTACTTTATGTTTCCATATACAGTATAGTTTTTATGACTGCCATGCACGTTAATTCTTAATACAAATGAACCTGATACAATTTAATATGATTACAATTGATAACAGCAAGTTCTTGTAAATCCTACAAGGCAAGTAAGATTTCATGAAAGGTTTTATCCTTTTTCTGTGTAAGCTAAACAAGTGATTGACCGTAACATCACACTAAATCTAGTCCAACTATTTTACGTTTAATTAGTGAAATTAAATTGAAACGACCACAATTTATAAATCTACCATTAACCTCACTGAATTAACCAAGTACCGGTATGCCTCACGTTTAAAATGATCATTATTTTAAAAAAATACAAAATTTACTCGGTTATTTAGTTAACTAATTGGTGAAATTTTATTTATCGACTAGCTGAAAAATCTGTTTTTTGCTTTAGTCTCAACATTCGCGAGTTCACTCAAATACCCAATTGTAGATTTCGTTTACATATGTTCCCTCGTCCCAAACGACCTTACCGTTTAATTAAAACAATAAATTGTAGACAACCATAACACACAACGGGAGTCTAAAAAATAAAATAATAAAATTCGCGAATGTCGGAGGTCACCGTATGACTTAATAAAATCACGTTCTTTCTTGGATCGATCCTAACTTAAGAAAAGAGTGTTATAAACATAGTCGTCACACGTGCACTTCATGACCCTTGAAAAAACTCTCTCAATGAACTTAACTTAATCTCTTGTCACAGCGATATTGACCAATAACTACGAAGAAAATAACAGTTAACACTTTCTGTTAATTAAAACTGATACAATTTGGAACATGTGGCATTTATTCCCACCCTATAACTGCGTTACGGTCATTTAACTGACACATGTCACTTTGATTGTTAGATGCAGCTGTCGTTTCGAATTCAATGCCAAACGGCCAGATCATCATTGAATTAATACAAAAGTTCGAACTATCGTCAATTATCGAATTGTGGTTACATAATAGTTGGCTATCCAACTAACCAGGAGAAGCCACTCATGTTACATACATAGTGTGACATTGCATTTCCGACACGCATCAACTTTCTAAAAAAATTCTTTAATCTACACAGTGGCCTCACTAGGGGGGTGTGTACTGGATGACACAATAATAGGGGATGACACCAATAATTGTCTATAGAATGTCTGTGTACAAAAATTTATTATTTTCCTAAAAATATCCCTGCAGTTAGTTACGCGTATAACCACAAAAACAATTTTCTGAAGCTTAAATGTACTGTATCAATATACAAGGCTGAAATTTTATGCAATATACTTTTAGTTACCTATACAGTACTGTACATTCGCATTAGTATCGGCACCGCACTTAGCAGTGGCTATGCGCGATGTTATGCAGAAATGGCTTCAAAAATTGTAGCAATGCGCTGTGGTCGGCAGGAAAGCAAATCAAAGTACTGCAAACCTGCAGCTATTCGCTGTGATTTTATATAAAAAAAGCTAATGTTTACTTAGAAACTAAATTAATTACATGATAAATCGGTGATTAAATTACATGTTGCAATTAATTAAATTGTATTTCGTTACTGATTTCTTTAAAAACATTCTAGCAGAAATAACTAGTGTCGCCAAAGAAATGTTGTAACCCGTGTTTTACCTTCTAATGTTCTTGCATGAACACGTTAGTCATTAGTGCATGGCAATTTAAATAACGTTCTTATAGCCGCTGATCAAGGCTAGACCTCCTTTTGTTACAGCACTGAATGACACCAACCCCTAGTAAAGCTTACCGTACTACATACAGTACAGTATGGTACCTAGTGAGATGTGAATTTACATCATTTAATAATACAGGGAGTCCTCGATTTAAGCTAATTCAGTGTACTGTATTATTAGTTTTCTATTTCTAGTTTTCTATAATTTTCTTTGCAATGAGTGTGGAGCAAATATTGCCTTCATATTTGCTTACTAAAATTTCAGTAAGTTTATATACGATTTTCCATGTATTTCGAAAATGTAATTTTTAACCATTGATTACATAAAGCAATGCTGCCCATTTACAACAATTTTTAGTTTTTATTACCCACTTTTTCTTTAACTCCACTTTGAGTATGAGGTGAAAAGTGGTAGGGTGGCAGAAAGAACGGGCGAACAAAAAAGTTTGGAAAACTTTTTTTTTTATTTCAACAATAGAACACAGCAATGGATTGCATGCATACCTACCATCCATTCAAAAACTGAGCTTTATTAAGCGAAAACGATTATTATTTAGATGATAAATACATATCTCTGGGCAAGGCCGGGTAGTTTTGCCAGTATCTTACTATTATATAAGAGCGCATGTAATAGTATATAGTGGTTTTTGTGTTGTTCATTAGTGCTGGGAAACTGTACGGGTTATGAAGCTGATAGTTGACAGGATGGGAGATTTTACCCTGAAAATGTTGACAATACCTTTGGCGACCGGATATTGTCATCAGGGAAAGTGTGGATTAAAAAATAATTTACTGTTAGTTGGTTAGTATTGTTCATTTGTGCAAAGAAATTGTAAGGGTTACGAAGCTGAAAGTTGGAAGGGTGGCAGACTGTATCCTGAAGTGGTTGACAAAACGTTTGACGACATGATATTGTCATCAGGGAGGTGCAACAAGCCGAGAAAGCGGGAAAAACCGCGCTGGTTTTATCAAATGCATAGTATAAAGTTTTAAACAATGACTGCAACAATGAATGAATTATTATTTTTGAATTAGGCCGAATATGCACATGGTATTCTTTAATTTAAAATGTAAACATTCCCATGCTATTAAAAAAATTATGCTATTCAAGTAAAACAATGTCGCCAAAACCAATTATTTTGGTAATTTCGGTTAGAGCGGGTCCAGTCTGATGTTGCTATTTGCTGGTACTTGGTTATGGGTTTATTTTGCAGGTTAGATTAGGAAAACAACAAAATCATACATTTAATACGTTTCTTTGTTTTTCCTAACCTAACATGCAAAATAAACTCATAAACAATTACAAGCAAATATCAACATCAAACTGCACCCGCTCTAACCGGAAATTACCATTATTTCATTCCATTCCATTGCAACTTTTTAAATTTAAATTTTTACAAATATTTTTTCGGACATAAATTAGGGGGCAGGTCATTTAATTGATCAATGAAATTATGTATACCGATTATAATAGTTCGAAGAAAAAATAGTTGCTGCAATAGTTTTGTAAATTTGTGTGTTGATCTGTTGTGATTATGGTGAGTGAAATATGGCTCACATTATGTATGGGGGATGTCATGTACTGTATGTCTCAATGTATTTCTTATTTTGAAGTCATGACATTTTTCCAAAGTAAGCCTATCACAGTCTCGAATTTCCAGAATTATCATTCCTTGAGTTTTTAGAATATTCATTTCGTTTTGATTACAACTACAATTTACGAACAAAGTGGTCAGCCAGATTCTTAACAGATAATTAAAACATGTATTCACAGATTGAAGAATATGCAGACCCAATTTACCGTTGTTTTACTGCCACAGTAATGGTGAAAGAGCAAAGTATGACGAAAAGACGTCTACCGAGCATTGTATTTCAAATGGTTTGTATATCTGTAATGCTTTCCGTCACTCGTATTGAACTACACTAACACATACCACTAGCACACGTATTAAACTTTATTTAATTCATTAGTTGAATTGTTGAATCGTACATGAAATTGAATTTTCAGGTTTAACTGAAGAACATTTTCCCTCAGACTTCAGACTTTCACACCCGTGCCAAACACGGGCAACACCTATTCAGGACCATCAATTTAAGCAGAAAGGAAATTGTTTCTTTGTCGTATTTTACGCACACAAACCCATTTTTTCATTCTATACTGTAGTTAACCAGCCTAACCATGAGAATCACAAGGTACCCGTGCAAAGCACGGGGCTCAATGCTAGTAGAAATTAACAGCCTCAAATTGATGAATTTTTTAGTTTATCTTGAAAAATGATGATTTCATTGTGTCCATACATGTCTAACTTGAACTTGTTTACTTCAGCATTCTTTGCCAACCATTAAAAATATAATAAATTAACTATTAACACAATAACACAATAACAAAGAAACACATGCATAACCCTGCTTCAATATAAACAGTGCTTTGGCTAATTGAATGACGTCATTTAGCAGCACCTTTTATAAGCTTGATGATTTTGATAACTATGTCATGACCGAAGCACAATCGCAGATCTCCTTCTACTGTCTTGGCTAGAAATTACAGCCTAACCACACGCAAATAACTACACTAGCCAATAACTGTTATCAACAACCTCCAATTTAAGTTTACCATACGATAGCTGCAAAATTTAAAATTGAAGAAAGTGTACCGTGTACCATAGGCAATTGACAATGTGAAAACACGAATAACATTTTCAAATAAAGTACGTACATATAATTTCCATCGTTATGTAGTAAAACTTATAGAAAGTGAAATATACAGTACATATCAGCGTCAAAAAATAAGATACTTGTAGACGAAACTCATAAAATACTGTACCAGTATATAGTTTCTTGACGTTATTATTGAATACTCTGATAATGTATACTCGTATTTATATTATTTTATATAGTCATGTTACGTTCAGACAGTAACATATATGTATGTATGTTACAGTCAGAACCCGAATTCAGTTGAAAACCGGTTCTGACTACTCAAAATAAGATTTGACTAACCGTTTCTAGATCTAACAATTCAACTATAATGTTTGACAGCCTTCAACCGTACTATCTAACCTAACTTTCGTGGCTAATATCAATCGTATTTTTCCCCGAGTTCGGGTTTTTACTGTAACATGTGTATTAAATAGGAAATAATTAAATGGGCAAATTACTTACTGATTCGGCTAATTTTGAAAGCGTCGGCTGTGTTTATGACGTCAACTTGAGCTTCGACTTTAAATCTTGACTGTGAATCGTTATTGTTGTGCAAGTACAAAGCATATTTGAACGCCGTTTGGATTTCATCCGTTCCTTGTTCAAATACTGCTCCTATAAAAATATAAAAGAATAGCATTATTAATAAAATAATTATTGTAATATTATCGTATAATTATCAATTATTTATGCATGGGAAATTTATCATCAATTTACTAACAATTGCGTTCTTTGCAACCCCATCCTCAAATTTGTGAATGTTAGTTTACGTCATCACTGGCTTTGTAAGATAGGGAGTTGTTAAAAATCAGTTAAGAAGGGAGGCTCTATTGTTCAAGGGGGCTCTACTGTGTTGTTATGGATATTATTAATTCGATCAGGAAGTGTATTAATGTGTACACTTACGTTGTAGTGGTTATTTTTTGGATAATTAATTTAATCATAAGAAAAATATAAATGGGGAGGGGGATGATGAAACAATCGCGAATGTCAGAAACCAATAGATCGCGAATGTGAAGGAAAGTTATGATTATAATCGCCTAATGAACAGACTCACAAATATCGAGGATTCACCTGTTTTTCGGAGTTGCGATTTAAAATTCAATTTAAACATAAATCACGAATGAAATCGCTATTTCAGAGGGTTCACAAAAGCAAACTTTTAAAGAACCTTATCTAAAACGTAACTGAGAGTGAGATGTGTCCACATATCAAATTTTAGGTAAATTGGTCTCAACTCATACGAGTTTATAACAAACAAACATAAAGCCAAGCAAACAAACAAATAATTTATAAATCACTTTCAAATGGGACGAAATTTCTATGTTGACCAGATTAAGGGTATTTTATCTTCTTGACAACAAAATTTGCTTCGTCTTTCTGTCACACTGAGATTGGGAAAATCGTAAAAAAAATAATTTTAAATTTGTTTTTAGACGCGGGATTCGAACCCACACCACAGGATGAGTGGAGAGTAGCGCTTAAACCACTCGGCTAAACGAACACATAGAACAAACCTCTCACATTGAGCTCTAAACCTTAAATTTAGAGCCCAACGGCATGCAGCTAGTCTATAATATTTGTCAAAGTTTGTCTGTCCGTCTGTCTGTAACGTCTTTTGAAGAAAATAAAAAACTCTCACCCTTCGCCAGGATTCAAAACCGAGTTACTACGATAGCAGACAAGAAGGTTAACCATTCACCCACCGAGGTTACCATACCCACATGTTGTTTTGCAAGCATCAAATGTTTGTTTGTTTGTTTTTTCTTTTTCTGTTTTCAATTGATTGATTGTTAATCAGTCAGTCGATGTTTTTATTAAGTAAATTGATTATTAAGTAATTGAAGGCTTGCCCGGAATAACGTTGCATGTAACAATTCATAGTTTTGAATAAATGGCAAAAAAAATATTCAGCTACACACTTGATTGTCACATGTTAGATGCCCAATTTCGAAGTGATATATGTATGTTTTAGGTAAGTATGAGTTTGTCTATTGATAGCACTAGCTAGGTCCATATATGAGGCACAGTTTTTTATAAGAATCTCAATATTAAATTTTTGTAACATACAGCGGACAAGCCTTCAATTGTTCGTTTTTAGTTGTTCCCCATAGTTGGTGATTAGTTATTCCTGGGTGGAACATCGTTTAGGTAGAACATCGTTATGGTGGAGGTGTTTTATTAGTTGTTCGAGTTCGATCTAATAGCAAAGTTTTTCCAGTAAACTGTAAGCACCAAAAACATTTAAATAGATAATTTATTATATATTCACCTAAAATACCTAAATGGAAACTACAAAAACGTGTTAAGATCTCTATTTATTAGATGAATTATAAATTTCTTTAGAAATATCACACGGATATTGTCGTGGTGTCTCATACTGTAAGGTCTCATGTGGTTTTCAGATGGCATCGTTAACTTAATCTCGCGACTTTTCGATAAACTTACTTTTAAACAATCTGAATGCGAGGCAACCAACTGCACAAAGAGCTGTTGATACGGAAAATATTAGTGACATTAAGTAAACTAGCAGTATCCCAAGCGAATTAAAAGTGATGGCTGACAAAGAGAAGTCGTAAAACGTTTCCTGTAAGCGAAAAGGTGTTGTTAATCGGTTACTCTGCTAATTTATAAATTAAACTACTAAATAATAAATATGTGTTTATAGTATTGTATAGAAAAACCAGCAAAATTACATGTAATAAACAGCACACAGTACTTTGCGCGGTTTCAGGTATCCGCAAATTTGAAATTTATTCCCCGCAGATAAGGTGGTTCTACTGTATATATTATACAGAATACGCAAGAAAATTTGGTGAAACCATACTGCATAAAAATACTGCTACAAATATTGGAATTATTTTTTGAAATAGTTACATGGGAAGTGTATTTTTCCATGTCGTGTACTTTTAAGACCAAATTCATACAGTACAACTTCGTTGGTAGTTATCGAACAGGATGACTAAAACGTCGAAACTAAAGAACTTCGACACCTTTAAAAGTGGTTATTATCACCATCTGGCAAAGAAAAAACGTAGTTCGATACTCCCCCATCAATTAGACGAACACATATTAAAATCAATCGCCTCATATCAGTCAATTCTGAACTGTGAGATGAATGCTTCATCAACAACTCACCAATCCCCACTCCACTTGCTCAACAGCGTTTTAAATTTCTACATCAAAAGATAAATTGTCGATCAAACTTTGCTTTAAAATAAGTTGTCCAAATCGATAAGGGATGGAACGCCCAAAAAATTTTAAAAGTTCTTTTTTTATTGTAAGAAATTGAATTTTAAGGAAGTCGCGTTTCTTGACATGAAACAAATATTGCATTGAGATTAATTTTGGGATTTAAACTTTAACTAACCAGTGGGTTATGTGACAACTTATTTGCAAGACCAGGTTTGATCGACCCAATTTACCTTTGTTGTGACAACTTCATTGTCACTTTTATCTCATTTAAAATTTTAAAAATATTTAGTAATTTAGAATTTTATAATTGAAGGGCCTGGTGTAAAGGGTGGGTGAAGGGTGGTGTAAAAAGTAACAATTGAGGAGATCGCATTCAAAGATCTGAACTTGCATTGCTGTCTATGGGCTACTTCACACTTTTTGCACTAAAATCTTTGCACATATTGTTGTTTTGCTCAAAATTATGCGTTATGAAGATAGAATTGCACTAAACACATTCCAAATTGCTTCTAGTTAATGTTTTGAAAAAAAAATGGACTTCACACCCTTTTACACCAGATACTTCAATTGAAGCTCCATCTCTGAAATGTTGATTTTGTATGGAAAATCAATGTTTATAATGAATTCATTTATAGTGTATATAATTCGATCGCAAAATGTTTTGCAATAAATACCAGGTTGTGCCAAAGAATCAAAATGTTAATATTGATTATTTCAAGTACGAGCATACTGTGTATACTCGTACTTGAAATAATTTTTTTGATTTTAACCCAATCATAAACATTAGCAGAAAGGCAGAATGTGTAAGCTATAACTTTTTACTATAAGTATATGAAAAATTAGAATAAATCGATTATCAATTAAAATTCGGTAAAGGTTCAAGTAAATACTGTACAAACCTCCCCCACCCATCATATTTAATTCACGCTTTTTATTCTTTGACTTAGAAAATATAGTAAATACAGTCGAATCTCATACAACGAGTTTAATAACTCTTTTAATGGAAAAACTCGTGTATGAACACTTGATGGCATGTATTTTAAATGTGAGAACGTAACAAAACATGATCGTATGCTTGGAATGAATGGTTGAAGAAATTCGCGAATGTACAGGGACTAAACCAGCTGTTCTTAACCTGTGGTCCGCGGACTCGACTCCGGGGGTCCGCGAAGGCTTGAAGAAATGTTATAACTTATAAACGTTTATAAATCAAAATTGTAAAGCTACTGCTAATTGCGTTCTACCGGTTCAAGTCAAAGTATTTTTGGTAGATTTTTCTTCAGAAATAAAACAAAATGTTTAACCGATGAACACCTTGATCAATTATGTTTTATTGTTTTAATACTAATTTTGAAACAAACTGCTAAGTCCTCAAAAAACTCATTAATACGTACAACATTTGTATTTTTTCATTTTTAGAAGTCGAACACAGTTGGGCAGCTCCTTACTCAACTAGGTAGCTAAGTTGGGATCACATCGGGTATGAAGTATAATCATAATCTATGTTAAAATTATTATCATAAAGCTAAAACTTGTCAAACTTTACCCCCACCCCCAAACTTGTATTTTTTTATATTACACTGGTGTTTTTAATTTAATGAAAAATTAAACTGTGGGAAAGCGAAAAAATTTACGAAAGTGAGACACCACGAAAGTGAGTGAGGGTTGCGGATGTAGGAGAAATTCAAAATTCTTATGAATAAGCAGAATCGCAAATAATTTATAGTCTTGAATATTGGAGGGTTCACCGTAGAAAACACGTGTTATATGATTGTCTTGTATCTTTTATGGCTACATGAAATGCATATCATATCTGTAAGTCTACTTGCGTTTCTGTCTCGTTTTGAGTACGCATGAATTGTAAGCGGCTGAAACGGTTCCACAACTCGTCACGGAATGTAGTAACCAAGAATTGATCTGGAGGAGGAGGTTATGAGCAATTCTGCATGTTAGAATTTTTAGTAAGAAGTCGTCGAATTTGTCCTACGTACATTGATCTATTCCATAAATTATGTTTATGTTATTTATGTTTATACTAAGATTGTTATGAAGGGAGTTACTATAATGAATTGAGAAAAATGCGATGAAATTGCACGGTTAGGCCTATGTTTACATTTTATTGATGGGGAAAAGAGAAACTCACGAATGATCAGAAAATCAACGAATCGCGAATGTGAAGGCACTACATATTTATCGCGATTAAGCAAAGTGGCGAATACAATTACGTATGTCAATAGTTTATTGTTCGAAACAGGAGTTTTTTCGACACAGTTTTTATGTTCACACTGACGTTGATAAAATGAATTATGAAGAAGGTTTACACTTACGTTGTTATGGTTATATCGTAATATTGGAACTAAGAGTAAGGAAATTTCGTGGATGTGGTAAGCCAACGGGCAAATGCAGAGGAACTTTACACTTGAATAGCTTCAAGCAATATAGTAAGCCACACTTTCACCGAAAATGACATTTTTTTCATCAAACTGTCCTTCAGTACTGTTTCTAGCTAGTTACTTTACCACTTCTTGGATTTTCCAGAAAATGGCAGCATTAATATGCAGAATCACCTTGTTGCTCAGTGTGGTTCTTTATTGTGTTTCTCGCCAGAAAAAAACGGCTCTCCTGAACAATTTTTAAAATGTGGCTTATCACTATATTGCCCCAAGCGCTTCAATCATCTTATCGTATCATTTATAAGTCAAACGGGCAAAAACGTTCACGACTGTGGCAGATGCATCGTGCAAAAAAACGCTTTTTTCAACTAGTGGTAAATAAAACTAAACCAAACAAAAATGCAGATTTAAACATGAATAATGAAAGGGTTATAGTTGGCCAACGTTAAATTGCTGATGAAGTTCCTATTTTAAGTTCTGAACGAATGTAGATGAGTTAATTACAAGTTGTTTTTTGTACTACATTAAACACGACAAAATAAAAATCACATGATATTTATAATACTTAATTTGTATAAGATTTTTTTCTAAGAAGTCTTATATTCATTACCCGTTACTTAATTCATTATCCATTGGTAGTAAATGTCACATTAACTACCATTGGTAGTTAATGTCATCAACAACACATTGCAACGGTAAAACTTGGTTTTGTATAAATTAGTACCGAGTGTCTTATTTGTTCTTAAAAAACATAATTCGTCGGCTTAGAGTGTAAACCAGCTAATTCCATTTAGCAAGTTTACAGAGGAGCATAAAAGTAAATAAAAATACATGAATTATATAGGGAAAAAATTTTCATCACACGTTTTCATTATGTTACAAGTCAAATTGAGCTGAACAGGTTTTCTTAGTTGATGCTACTTGTATTTCCCTTTCGAATGGTACGTTAATCTCAAAATGTGCCAAATTGGAGTTTGCAGGTTTACACTCTAAGCCGACGACATTGCATAAAAAAAGCTAGTAGAACATTAAAAAAAAACAACTTTATTTGGTTTGCATTCAGTTTTAAAAATAAAATATGCATATAAGACGGTAAAAACGTGTACCGCTTCACGTCAAAGTGGATACTGTAACTGCTGATCTTTGATGGTAAAGATCATTACAACAGGAAAAAAATGTTATAACTCTTACCCAAGGGAATACGATCAGGAAAAGTGAAAGCTGGTCCAAAAAAGCAGACGACGAGAAGGGATAATAAGGTGATGGTCATTCTACAGAACAAAGCCATGATGTTTAGCAATACTAGTCCGGTCGATGCGGCGGTCCTCTGGCCGCCGTCATATACTGTTCATAGACGGCAGAGATGTTGTGATTCTTCCGGGCATCAACCACTGGTACAGATCAAAGCGTGCGTGTGATCTTCCACAGCAGCACGAGCTTGTGCATTGCTGCGCATGTTCAGTTGGACTGGAGCAGAGATGATGGAGAAACGTGCAGACGCGCATGCTCGTAACCATGCAACCAGTTCGCACAGCATCTAGACAGATCCATTTAATGAGAAAAGGGTGGTAAAAATGGGGGGAAAGGAAACAAGTATCGCAAAACGAAGAAGAGAATAGCAGCAGCAACTAATTTTAAAACAAATAAACAAATAACGATACGCCGGTTCCAACAGTAGGTACGGAAGAATACGTTGATACAACAAGTTACTCGGTTTATGATTTTAGCTTTACAAAGTGTTTTTAAAATGTGTTCTTTGAACTTTTTTGAGTCCACATGTCTATTAAATAAAAAACTAAAAGGTGGAACAAAACCAAACAATAAGAATGAAACAATAAGAAAACCCGCCCTGCCTTGGAACAACTGACTAGGTAGTCAAGTGAAGAAAAACCCCCAACGTTTCGCCTCCTATTTAAAAAAAAATTATAAAGGCTTGATCACGGGATTTAAAAAATACACATAAACAAGACAAGACACATACATGAAAGATTAGACAGGAAGACGAAAAAAAATTCGAGGGCAAAAATTTGTCTTGGTTGCAAAAATATCTTTTCTCTGCAGAATTCTGATTGTATATAATGACAATAAGTAAATGTTTAAACCCCGTTAAACACGGGGTTTACCATAACAACGTAACTTTAAACTAACATGAGTTTAAAAAAGGGTCTAAAATCAAAGTGCACCAGAATGTTTCTGGAATTCGTTTCGTCATTATTGACTAATTAACTTCTAGATTTGACGGGCACACGCCCGTCAAAGGTTGATATACCTAACATGTGGCGCCGTAGCAAAAGCGCGCAGGACAAAAACGCGCCGACAAATACGCACAATACTAACCACCTAGACAAATGCGCGCGACAAAAGCGCTGAACTTTAAAATATGATACATATCTATTAAAGTTGAAGATGTCAGAACACTTACGTACTACTGTAACTACTGTACATTATAGTTTATCATCTACTTCTGCTTAAATAATTTAAACATTTTTGATAATTTTTTGTATTTATTTAGTTGTATATTTATTACTAGATTAATTAATAATACATGTAGAGAAAATTTAAATTATTTAGGCTACATTGAGTTACGTATTTCTTTAAGCACGTGTGTATTTCTCCATCATGTTATAATTCATATTTTAGTTATGCTAATGTTGTTTTGAAAAAAGGCGAGCAATAGTAGATTTGATTTGATTCGATTTAATCTAAGTTAATCTAATTTGTGTTACGAATTCTTATACAGTAGTTTTTTATTTAAATGTTGCACATATTGGTCTGTGCTAGCGGTTAATTTTTCACGTTTTTGTTATGATACAATACTGAATAAATTTTATTTACTATTAAACTACTATAAAATAACTGTTTAAAAAAACCCATTTATGCGCGTTTTTTGTCGGCGTGCATTTGTTCTGAGCGCTTTTGTCCTGTGGGCTTTTGTTTGGTCACCCTAACACGTAGGTCTCAATAACAAAGTTTATTTTTTGTAACCATTGCCCAAAAACAACTAAATAGACAAATTTCGGCAGCTGATCTCGTCATATATCAGAAGTTTACAAACTACTTTAACATAATATAAAATAAAATATACCGGAAACCACCCGGAAGTATAACAAAGTTTTGAATTTGCACTGAAGGAACAAAAAAATAACTATTTGATTTTATGATGTAACAATTTTGCTATGTCTCTAAATATATTACCAAAAGTAAAATAAAAATAGAACATATAAGCAGTCAACAACCTGGTTCAAGATTATTCATTATGAAAACCACACACTACGCTTTTAAAGTTACTTTAAAACGGTCTTTATCAGAGTTATTTTCAAATGAAGGTCTAAATTTTTCGTATGTGCAAGTCGCATTGCGATTATTGTCCGACTGACAGCGCGCCACCTACAATGCCGAGAAAAAACAAAATGGCGACCTTTTGTTCCCCACTCTATTAAGTAATCCTTTTAGCAGGTAGCAACCCTTTTCCGAATTTGATAATTTGACAAAATCGATTTTTGACCAACGTTTTGGGGTAAATACCCTTATGTGAAATGGTTCAATGAATTTACTTCAAACAAACTTGCGCAAGTTATTCAAAAGGATTTTTTACAAAACCCATTAAATTTTAGTTTCAATCACATTAATTTTTTTTTAAATTTTAATTTTTAAATTTTGTTTTTTTATCGGAGTGAGGTCTGTTGTTTACAGAAACTACTAGTCACCAGTTTTTAGTTAATACTTGTTGGTATGACAGATACTACTAGTTAATTCTTTCTAGTATGAAATTACTATGAGTATGTTCTAAACATCATAGAACTGTAAATGATAAGAAATAACATTATATAGAGTTACAGTTAGCAGCTCTAAATAATCATTTAGTAAAAACTTATTGATTAATCTTAGATTCGAGAATTTATTTTATTTTCTTTTATTGTGTAAAGTTTTGTAATTTATGTGATATTACTTTTACTTTCTTTTAAAAAGTTGTTATTCATAAAAATAAACTGTTTAGTCACATTAAAACGAAAGACAAAGAAAAACATTTCAAACAACTTGAAATTCGAGTTGTTTGAACCGTTGCCTGACGAAGTATCGGTCGGCGTCGTAAACGGCCGGCGGCGTAGCGAAGACAGTGGCGCAGTGACCAGGCGGCGTAGTTGAGGCGGTTGTGTGTCGTGGAACTGGTGGCGCCACCATACGGATTTGACCATGAACAAGTTTCTTGGAAACTTGTGTATAAGAATTACGCAAAAGCTCCCCGTGGTGCGGACAGCTCAAGCTGCACACATGTATGGCAGAGAAGCCCATCCGTTCAGCGATGTCATCATTAAGAAGAGCGTCAATGTAACTCGTCTGAAAACTAAATTAACGTTTAAGGATACAATATTTTCAATACAAATTCAATAAATCTATTATACTTGAAAAATAATATATTCAGTTTAAATAAAACAATCTGTTTTGGATAATAGAGATACTGAAGAATAAACGTGATTTTTTAGAGTGAAATAACATTCGATTACATTGCCTTACTTAACCAATTACTAACTTAATATGTTAATTGGGCATCCATTGAATTTTCTGAAAGTTGGGGCCGCTGAGTATGTTTTCTACATGGAACGAAACAAAATATATTCACGTTTTTAATCGTATACGCAATCCCACTCCCCATCTTCTCTCTTGATCCGCAACGTTGCAATGACAAAATGTCGACTCCAAAACAGAAAGCGTTTTGTGAGTGACTGTGAAAACCATCACACTAGAAATGCTGAGCAAAGTGTGGCAATAATTAGACTACTGCCTAGATGTGTGTGGTGTGATCTTGGGTGCACGTGCACGCATCGACCACTTCTAGGATATCATTTATTAACTCGTTGAGTTACGCGGGTATTATACATGCGATATTTCACAAGCGATTCCACTGCTCTTTTTTCCATTTATTTTGTTCTGTAATTCTGAACATACAAATTTCAAAACTTTTCATGAAATCAAGCAGATCTCAGTGAGATAAGCACGTTTGCATATCAAATTCTGCATAACAAA
>JAQIWH010004034.1:0-18066 GCA_034695005.1 Cryptops parisi | reverse complement strand
CTAAAATCTATCAGATTTGCCAGAAATTTTGTCAGTGTGCTTGTATTTCCATATGTAACAAGGGCAGGCTTGTGGAGGACAACATTTCAAAAAATATATTTTTTGGACCAGTCTAACACACATACATACTTAAATTTTACCCTTTAGGAATTTGACTGCACCTAAGGAAAAATGGACATCAAGGAACTGTCAACTGCTCCTTTCGATCCTCGATTCCCTAATCAAAATCAGACCAAGTAAGATACAAATTGCAACAGGATTTATTTTTGCCACAAAACTGTAGTAACGTGTAAATTGAATCATGTTGTCCATGTTTTCGTTGCAGGTATTGCTATCAAAGCTTTTTGGATTACCATCGGTGCCGTAAAATCAAGGGCGAAGATTACAAGCCATGTAACTACTTCAAAAAGTGCTACTCTTCCATCTGCCCAATTGCTTGGGTAAGACAAATACTAAATAATTAGCTACTTGTAGGAAAGTCTACATATTAAATTTCCATATGAGCAATGAGAGATGAAAATTTATAAACCATAGAAGTAGTTTTCATCTATAGCAAACGTGTACTGTTTTCTCATTTTTTGCACTCGTAAAATTACAAATAATTACCTTGTGTATCCTTTTATTGCTGGCCATTTGTTGAAATCGGTACAAAATGGATCACATGTATCAAATGCTCAGGCTAGAATAAGACTTAGTTGACTATCAAGTTTTAGTGCTTCCTGGTAGCAAAGTCTTGAATGCATTTTGGTAGTACGACAACCATACATACAGGATGTTCCGGGAAGGTGTAGTTAAATTTTAACCACAGAGGCTACGTGTTAAAACCAAGCTAAAAGTCCATATAAACATGATTCCTGAAATTCGATTCCTACAGCGATTGAAACAATAAACCTATACACATCCAACCTGTTATCTTAAAGAGTTTTTCACAAATTTTAATTCTATATTGTGTCAATATTTTTATATTATTCTATTATGCAAATGTTTCAGGTTGAAAAATGGCAAGAACAAATGGAAAATGGTACGTTCGCAGGAAGAGTCTAATGTCGGACCCAGTGATTTGTGGAAAAACTCGCATATACTGTATAGTCGTCCACAAACCAGAGAGAATTAATTAGAAAGCAAACCTTTCATTTCTTTTTTTTTGTTGGATAATAATTACATTACATTTGTACAATGTGAAGTAGGCGAATAGATAAGATATAGTATTAAGCAAAATTCTCTAATGAAATAAAAGTAATGTAAATAAATATGATTCTGGTTGTGATTCAATAAAAATGTTTTACAATGTAAAATTTACATCATGAAAGAACCAGCAACAAAGGGCAATTCATAGTCTTTAATGCAAATTTAGGCACTTGTCTTGCAAAAGTCATAACATTGCAAACGTTAAGCTCGCTGATGACGATAAAAATAAATATTCACAATGGTATGGAGTTATTAGCTACGTATAATAACGAGTATGTGGCTTCTAACTACGTATGATAATATATAGCAAACATCATCTCGACATTGTGGAAATAAAATTCCTCAGGGGTGGGGGGTAAAGAAAAATCAACTTCACAGAAGTTGAAACTTTTTTTTTTGTAAGCTTTGGTAGTAGAAAGCTTTTATTTAAATGGCTTGGATGATGTCATGCTTGTCATTGGCCTTAAGGCTGCAAATAAGGTAAAAATAAATTAGAGATAAATTAATAACAAAACTGTTGGTGTTTGATAATGAAGAAAATAATTTATAAGTTCCATTTTTCCAACTAAAGACAATTCTTGGTTTATGAACGAGTTCCATTCCAAGACACAAGGGGTTAAACTGTTCATTGTGTATCTTGCATTCCTGAGGTTTTATAATTCATATTGTATACCAGCAGCCATTTTAAAGCATGTACTAAATCTAGAGTGTCTTTACAATATGTTTTAATTCGATGTAAAATTTATTTTGATGTAGAGTTATTCGATATATGCGATTTTTGTTACATTGGGGTTATGCGGTTTTTGATTTATGCAATTCTCATTTTATGCAGTTTTTGGTCCATTAGACTAGACACAATAAGAGTATATTGTCATAAATATCTGTATGCCAGTATACGTTAACTCGCCAGCTCACTCACAAACTCACAGATGAAGCTAATAATAATGAATTGTAACGCTGGTTATAGCAAATGTTCATGAACCAAGAGTTGCCTGCATAGCAATTTGCTATACATAGAAAAATAGTAAAATTTGTACCTTGATCAACAGCTTTGCCAGACGTTCCCTTATGTAAAATGTGACTATCGTTGGTAAGCTGCACATCTTGATCTACATCTCGGTTCCTACAGGATAACGAAGAACGACAATGTAGATTTTCATTATGAACACTAATTCCCAATTATACACGTTCAAGTAATGAATTCACGGCATTGAACAACGATAACTCGTCAATAGTTAATTTGATAAAACTCCTCACCTCAATATGGAATGCTTTTCACGCATGACTAAATCTTTGTCGGAGGTGAATAAAATTGTATGATATGGAACGGATTTTTCGACTGGACCACCAATAATATCTTTCGAGTCTGCTACTTTGCCAACTGGGTTAAGAATGTTGTGATAAACGAGCAAATCATCCACTAGTAGCTACAATCCAAGAACCAAAAAATGAGTTAATTCCTGTTGATGTGCAAAATATATTGTACTGGGTGTATATATTGTACCTAACTTAAGTTAGGTATATATTTACAAAAAATAAAAAACAAGTGAAATTTGGTTCAACCATTATTGTTAACTTCACATATTTGAAAAATAATGGAAGCCAAAGATTGAGAAACCATCAAAATTTATCAATTATGCTCTCATGTTTTAGCTACGTAAAGTTAAAAATAAAATTTGAACTAAATTTCCTTTTAAAAACAACAAAGTCAATAAAAAAGTGGGCACCAAGTTGTTTTTTAATACTGTAAAAAAATTTAATAAATAAATAATTAAAAAATAATCGGGATGATGACTTTTGGGACACTGTGTACAAAATAAATGAGAAAACAACTTTTACCCCAAATTCTTTAACGCCTCTTGATGGTGTTTTTGAGTAATTCCACAACTTCAACATGGAAACCGTTACTGGATGGTCAAACACGATGTATATTCGATTGAGCTGAACAAAAAGTTATGTTATCATCTCAATAAATTCAATGGTTAAGAAATAATGGATGTAAAATAAAATACAGGACGTACAATGCTTGGCAAAACGGGAGCTAACCACATGTGATGACCATCCATCGTGTTATTTATATTATCAACTAGTTTGTCGGGTGTCCTGACATCATTATTGACACTTTCCAAGACATTGACACTATCCGGATATGCGGCTATATCTGAATGAATACGTATGCAATTTTAAGTTTGCATCAGATTCAAATCACATGACAATTGAGGAGCTGAGTGGAACAACGGCGTACTCAAAAAATGTAGTTTTAAGAAAAAGGGACAACAAACTTCTGGCACCTTCAAATTTAAGATTGAAAACTTTCTGTCAACTGTATAATTATAGAATAATATTTGCAATTTGCAAAATAAACAGATTTTGCAAAAATCTGTTAACTGTATCAGTTGACAGTGCCTCAAGTTACAGGCTTATTTTAAAATGCCATTATTCCAAATATCGTGCTAATTTATAAATGCAATTACGCTGTTCTTTCAAAGATCGGTATCTTTTCCATTATTTTGGAAGTGAAACAAGCAAGTGACACAACCAGGAAGTGAAACGACAATAAGCACGAAATTCACAAAATATTTCAGATTTACAATAGACGCGTTCCATATTCTTGCTCCAAAAAGTCCTAAAGTGCAAATTATAGGCAACCCAATGTTTTTATGTTACAGACTGGTCTGAAACAATTCAATATATGCAGTTTAAGGAATTAAGTGGATTAACGCTGTTTTTCCACCAAACTCTTCAATTCTAAGTTTGTATCATTTTCAAACCACTTAACAATTTTATTAAGCGAAGTTGGACTCACTGTTCTCGGCGAGAGGAATTTTAGTTCCTTCAGCATCGTACATTTCAATTCCGTTCATACCCACATAATACGGATCACCCCATGTAGAGTATAGCTGCAACTGAAAGACAACTGCGGCGCTAAGGAATTAACTTTAAAATGTTGCAAAATAGATCATGCATTTTTAGATATCCTATACAAAGTGTCCCTGAAAGGTAGTCAAATTTTAACCACAAATGCTACAAAAAGCAAACAACCCATATAAACATGGGCATAAAAATGCTTGCCCTCCGAGATAACGAAGGTTAAATCATGCAGATGCATAAGCTTATTGTTGCATAATCGCTGTAGATATGCAAATCAATTCAAATTTTCAGACAACCACGTTTATGAGTTGTTGTTTTGTTTCGATGCATCTGTGGTTAAAATTTGACTATCCTTTCGGGAACACCCTGTATACAAAATGAATATTTGTCAGAAAAAAAAAGGATACATCCTCTTGGCATCACTGGAGATTCATAGTCTTGTGTAACAGAATCATCAACATTGCCACTCCTATAAAATTGTAAATTTTTTTATGGCGTTTTATATTTTGTTAAATACCTTCACAAACATTTCAAACATGGTATGTAAAATACAGGGATTGACTAAACGAAGACTAAGATTTCAAATTTTTTGGGGAAAAGAACGTCTTTAAAAGTTCAATTCAGATTTTTTGTAAATTTCTTGAAGCATTTTTTTTTTTAAAACTTGAAATTTTTTTATTTCACATTTATTATTGCCGAAAAAATGCTGAATTTTTTATTTAAAAAAAATCAAAAAACATAACATTCATCTAATAAAACATGCAATTTTTATCCCGATATTCACAAAAGCAACAAAGTTATGGCAGTTCAAAATCTGCAAAAATGACACTTTTGAAAAAGTCACTTCAAAATGTCGTAATTTGTGTAATTTTGGGAATTTCAGGGATCAGGTAGATTATTGGTTTCATAAAAAAAATAAACGATTACTTTTCCGTTAACAGAAAAGCCGCTTGTGGCGCTTAGTATAAGTTAAATAAAACAAACAAAAATATATTAATTTCATGACTAATAATAAATTATTGAGTTGTATTTTTTAACTAACCTAAACTTTTACCCATTAGGTTAATTAAAACTAATGTCAATTTGATGCCAACTACTAATGCTACAAGCAGCTTCTTTGTAAATGGAACAGTACACCAAACAAATGTTATTAAAATAAAGGAACAACCTGTAGCTATCGGAGCTCTTAGGTACGGATGTCAACATACTGTATGATGGTGGACCGGAAAACAACACTTCCTGTGCAAAATCAAAGTGACAATTTCCAGGTCCCTTTCGTATTAGAAATCCTTCACCTGGTGAAACTAATCTATCATCAATGTGCACTTGCAGTAGTTTAACCTATGCGATATTAAATCAAAATATAAAAATACCAATATTAGAATGAATATTCACATTATTCTTATAAAATAATGATATTATCTATATTCATTTCACAAACAAAGAAAAAAAACATCTTTGTACCCCTTTATAAGAATCTTCTGAGCTTTTGTTGTAATTCCATATCCTAATTCCAATTAATGGTTCTGGCTGGTTTAATGTTATGTTGAGCTTATGTTCTTTTTCTTCAACAAATGGTGTTATCCACATGTGAGACTCGGATGTTGATATATTCACTGTATCTGTTAACCTATTGAAAAAAAAAGTTTATAAGCATTATGAAAATAATTACTTTAATTAATATCTAAATAAAAAGTATTACTAATTATAAGAAGGGCTCAAAGCAATATAATGATAAGCCACACTTTTTTTTCAAAAATACATTTTTTACATTAAAATGTCCCTCAGTACTGTTTCAAATTGTTACTTTATCACTTCTTGGATTTTCCAGAAAATGGTAAAATAATATTGAAATCACCTTGTATGATATGTTTTTTACTAAAAAAATAGCTTTCTTATAAAAAATGTGGCTTATGTTGCCCAAAGCCCTTTATATAATCATGTAACTTACCTATTTAATGTGTTCATTGCTACATGATCATGAGTGGCCGAGGAATACGATAATGATTTGATCAAAAGTGAATGTCCAAATTCATTCAAAATTTCAATACCCGTCAGTCCAACACAACTGCCGTCACCCCAGTTGCTGATGATGCTTATCTGAATATCTAAAAATAAAATAATAAATATAAGCAACACTATCGTTGTAATTTCAGTGAGTGTATCCAGTCTCAAATAAATGTTAGGGCAGAATGACCTGACTGACTTTGCTATGATTTTACTGCAATTTCCATCTGCAACCCACCAATGGTGAGGTTTGTCTCAGCTGCAACCGAGTAAAACGTCACGCCATTAGTGGGGTTGCCTCAAAATCATAATGAAATCGCAGTAAAAGTCAATCGTATCAGTTGGCTTTTACAGGCAACTTTCCATTTACAAACGTTTGATTTAAAAACATTTGCTATAAGAGAAATATGGCAGAACCACCTTAGTTCCCAATATTTCTGCAAGTAACATTTAGCTAACGATTTTGATTTCCCTACCCAAAAATACATGATGAAAGAAAACTCCAAAGTGAAACAAAAATAAACAAAACAAAATAAATTAAGAAAAATTATCCAACCTTGGATTAACTGACCGGGTAGCCAAAATATAAAACTCAATGTTTCGCCCCGTTTTTATTTTTTAAAAATACATAGGGGCTTGGTCATGAGGAAAAAAATAAAAAATACAAACAAGACACGACACTAACAAATAACAGAAAAGACTAAATATGAAGACAAAAACCGAAATGTTACTACAGCCTGACCCAAAATCTACCAAACTATTTTTGGCTACCCGATCAGTTAATCCAAGGTAAGATATTTTTTCTTAATTTATAGTGTTTTGTTTATTTTTGTTTTTATTAGCAACTTTTGCTTCCAGAAATTTGAATAGTCACATAGCAACTTGGTAAAGTAAACATATAATGCAAACAAACAGTACAGTATTGAAATAGTAGTTTTTTTTTAGATTTCTGAATTTTTTAAAAATTTTATTTTAATTTTTTTTTTTTTTTTGATTTTCGATTTTTTCGATTTTTGATATTTGATTTTTTCGATAATCGATTTTTTCGATTTTAACCTCAAATATAGTGAGTGTGACTGCATTTTTTTGTCCGTTGCAAAAAAGTTGCAAAAAATGTTTTTACAATATTCTTCTGATTACCCTCGAATATAGACGTTACTCACGTCAAAAAGGATGAACAACTTACTTTGACCGGTGAAAACAATACTATCGTCCACTTCATTCGAAGCTGTGCTTACAGGTGAATCCCATGCATCAATTGGCTCTCGCCTGTGCAATGAAGATTCAGCACTGGTCAATGGTCGTTCGCCCTGTTTAGAAATAACCGCAGACTTTGATAATCAGGATCAAAGTGGTACAGAGAAAAACATAATTGTATACACTGTAACCTCGTTTAAAACGTATCCTGTTCGTGGCCGCTCGAGCACAACTTCATCTTTGGGATACTCGGGTGAACCATTGACGTAACTAGTGAATGTCTCATCGTTTATGGCTATGTTTTCGAGGATATCATCATCAGTTGTAAAAAGAATCGTCTGTCACATGAAATTGAGTGTTAGTTGGCACATCAAGATAGCTGCGATTATTTGTGTAATTTGTTTGATTAAATTACTTACATCACCAAATGACTCAATTCCTCCCTGAATGCCACCGCAAGCACGTGCAATTTCACCTTTGAAAATACACTGTCCATCCAAACTAATGATGATGAATCTTGCACCACGAAATGAATGGATACGGGATTTGTTGTAATTCTATAAAAAAATAAAACACCAACCCACCATTTATAACACTTGTAGTTGTTAATAAAAATGATGATAATTATCTATAATATATTGTGTCTGTAATAATTCGTACCCAAATTCTGATCATCGCAACTTTGACATACGTGTCAAATGTCATATAGACAAAGTGATCATTGCTAGGCGTAAATGGTGTGAGCCATAAATGCATGTCGTCCCATGTTTTGTACACCCCGTCGATGAGATTTGTTACAACTCGAGGATCTTTTGAATATTCTTGCAAGACATTAATGTCCTCGGGCTGAGCTGAAATCTGCCGACAACAAACCAGTATTATATTAAACAAAAAATTCTTTTAATCCGATTTTCAACAAATTCTAAGCTAAATATCATTTAGGAAGTAAATTCTTGCCTTTTGTATCTTTACTAATTCACCCGTACTACTAAAAATTTCAATGCCATTCAATCCAACATAATGGTGGTCACCCCACGTGGTTAAAATGTTTATGACTAACTCCTGTCCTTCAGGTAATTCGGGAATAATAAAATCGGATATTGTGTTTCTGAAACCAAACACACGAGTAATGAACAGACGAAAAACAAAACACAATATTTTACTTATAATATATGGGTCAAGATCACCACTGTGAACCATGAAGACCAACACTGTGAAAACCAAGACATTCATAGTCACTTACCCGTCGAGACCCTCATGGACAAAACGAGCCCGTCAATGAATGAATATATAGGTTTAATTAAACGAGCCGTGGGAATACTTGAAAATCTATTACAATAAAAATGTTGAAGTTGCACTATCACAGCACTTTGATACTTACAATGGTGGTTTTTTTATTGAAACAGCTTACTGCAAACACTGCACTGCATTACACTGATGCTATGCTGGAAGCTTTTAAGTGCTCTATGGTTTCTATTTTTATTTCAGTTGGATTGTTGGAAATAAATGCAACGACTGGATTATGTATGACTAAATAAACCATTGGCTACAACTTTCTAGATATAGCCTAATAGCTACAACTCATAGTGTCTGATGTAAAAATGTGATGATCTCAAAATTTGATTTCCGAGCCAGCAGAAATACCACCATTGTAAAAGATACAGTAATATCTGTCAAAGTACTACAACATTTTCCCAAATTCAACATTTTCATCATACAGTAATAGTTATGGAATCATGATTTCACCTCACTCCATATACAATAAACGAAATGAGAAGTAGGGTGGAATAACGGCAAACTCCCAAAAAGTAGTTTTGATAATAAAGACAAAAACTTCTAGCACCTTCAAATTTAAGATTGAAAAAAGTTCCTATCAACTGTATATTTATAGAAAGAAAATGAACAGGTTTTGCAAAAAAAAATCTTAACTTTAGTTGATAGGCCTCAAGTTACAAACTAACTTAAAAATGCAATTACACCGTTATTCCAAACATTGTGCTAATCTATAAATGCATTTATGCCATTTTCCCAAAGATCAGTATCTAGTATTTCATTGTTTTGGAAGAGAAGCAAGCAAATGAAACAAACAAGAAGTGAAGAAACAAAAAGAAAGAAATCACAAAACAATTTCAGATTTGCAATAGTCACATTCCATATTCTTGCTCCAAAAAATCTGAAAGTGCAAATTACATGCAACCCAATGTCTTTATGCTATAGACTGGTCTAAAACGATTCAATATATACGTTTTAAAGAATGATGACATAAGTGGATTTCCACCGTTTTTCCACCCAACTCCTCGAATACTAAATAAAAACAAATGTTGTAAAGCCAAATGAGGTTAAATAAATAAATAAAAATTCATATACATACTTCACACAGTTAACTTCACTAGGTGCAGATTGTTCATGTATTTTTGGTTTTTCCAGATTCAAGTACGAGTCTAGGACATCACCTACAAAGTTTTTATGTAGTAAGATAACGAAGATATCTTAATACAGAAACTCGCATAGTAATTGAAGGCTTGCCCAGATTAACATTGCATATGCAAATTAATAGTTTGGAGTAAATGGCCAAAGAAGTATTCAGCAACACGTTGATTTGTCATATACTAGTTGACCAATGTCAAAGTGATATATGTATGTTTTAGGTAGGTATGAGTTTGTCTGTCGACGATACTAGCTAGGCCCATGTAAGAGGCATGGTTTTCTATAATAGGGTAATCTCAATACTAAATTTTTGGTGCTTGCAACATTATTCTGGGCAAGCCTTCAATTACAAAAGATTCATAATTAGTACTTCAATGGTAATCTACTCGTTTATAATTTTATACTGTGTAAGATGGCAATAATTGATTAATGAATGAGCTACACACTCATTCGGTTTCACTTGGTCACAATGAATGAAACGAATTAAGATACATGGATCTTCTCACCTTCCATGTTGATAGACAATCTTCCTCGATGATGCCTGTTAAACATATGAAGGGATGACCAGGATTCTTCTAGACGATTGTCCATATTCCTGCGAGTTCGGGTTCGAGCCGATTCTTCTCTGGCACTTGAAAGTTCAATGGAAGAATAAGGAGGCACTTGTCTTCGTCTTGGATCTCCACTACCTAGTAAACACAATTTTTCTTTTACATAAATATTCTTTCTTCATACTTTATACTTTGTATTATCCACGCAGAAAAATGATTGCAACGTTACTTGGAATGGGAGATGGAACAGCCCTTCTTCCGTATTTGGCAGAGGTCTCTCGCGAAGAACAACAACTCTCCGTTTCGAGTAATGAAGCCAGGTCCCTATAAGACAAACACGAAAAGAACTTCGAGTTAACAGTTTGTTTTTTTCTTCTTCTAGCAACAAATTGCGAATCATTAACGAATTGCTTCACCTTGTTTTTGTTGTACTATCAGTTCTGTCTAATCGTTCAAACAGTGGATCGGAGTCGACTTTGCGTGGTCGTCCACTGCTCGCTCTGGAGGAACCAGAGCCACAGCGTGATTCAGGCTGACTTTCAGGAGGGTTTTTGAAAGGTTCCGTTAAATCGATATCGATTCCTTTCAACCATGATGGCCTTTCACCAGATGCTGTTTTGGATTGAAACAATTCTTGCTTCCTAAGAAACAAACCAATGGTTTTTAATGAACCGTTATCTTAGAGCTGACATTTTTTAACTAATGCCATCAATTTCTTATCGTTTTATAGGTACAGTTGAACCTCTTTAAACCGTCACCCATGGTACTCAATAAAAGCTTGGCGGTGAACGAGGATGGCAGTTTAAAGAGGGCGGATTAATGTGTGGGAATATATTCTGTGGTTCTGTGCTCTTTAGTGGCGATAAGCTATGGTTGCGGTCTTTCGGGGGGCAGTTTAACAAGGGTCAACTTACAGGACTCCTTAACTTATAAGTGTTTTATACGGTATATGCAATTTTTCTAATTGAATTCATTCTTGTTATACAGGATGTCTTGTATAACGATGCGAGTCGGGCATCACAAGGATATGCAAAATAAAACCAAAAGTAATTTTTTTTGTTATATTTACGATGAGATTGATTGAAATTTATACAAGGTGTGGCTATTAAATGACCTGTAACAAGACTGGTGGCAAAAGTGTGGTTCATTATTACAATCTTACGAGGGAGAATCAGAAAGTAATTGAGTAAATTTTTTACAGAAAAATTGTCATATACTTGAAAAAAATCGTTATATACATTTTGAAGAGCATGTAATTCTCCATTCCCCCCTGAAATGGCAGACATGTACGCGTTCTGCATTCTGAGCTACAGCTGTTCCAAACTGGCGGGTACAGTGGAGACGTTCACGATTGTGAAGATCCAGAGTGTTGTCCCCATGTTGCAAAAACTGCAGTCCTGGAAGTGGGAAGTCCTACAGCCTACAGTCCTAATCTAACGCCCTCTAACTGTTCGCTTGTTCGTGGGGTGTTCCCTAAGTCTGTAACTACAGGGTCCGCCAAACTTAACTTCCCCATTTGAAGGCTTAATGTTTTTGACAACTGAAAAGCTTATTTCCAAAACATCTTAAGTCCATAAAATATATATAATTTTTCAGAAAACGGTTTCTTTTATTCATTTGACCACAAATTTTGCATATAAATGTGAGTGTTTTTCAGTAGGAAATAATAAGTTTTGAGTCTTGAAAATAACAATTTGAAATCAGCAATGACATATTTGGAATGATATTGTCTTCTGTAGATCGTTTTCAGAGCCTCTTAACTAAAAAACGACCAAAAGTGGAGATAAAACGTTTTGAAAATAAGTCGCCAAGTTATAAATGACTGACTGCAGTACTACTGCGACTCTGGACTCGCACTACAAAATTCTCACATAAACTTTTTCTGTTCGACCAAGCTTGACATTTGCAGAACCTGATATGAAAAAATAATGGACTTTCTAAATGTTGACATCTTATAGTGGATACTCTGCATAATTCTGACCAATCCTGTTTCTTTGAAACTTTCAATATAACATTTCAATTCTCCGTGATGTGTACATAGAATGCAACTTTTGCATAAATCGAGAATTACCTGTACATGTAATGATAAGCCAACTGACATAAGACTAGATAAAGGCTGACAGAAATTGAACAGGTATGAATGGCTTTTTGCATTTTGAAAAATCAAACAGAATAAAACAAATACAAACAACCAACCAAACAAAACTTACTGAAATGTTTCTAGCCATTTTGGTTTAGTTGGTGAAAATGGAACTTCTAGCCTAAAATAAACAAATTATTTAAATAATAATAGCACTGTAAGCATATTGTAGAATTGCCTGAGCACATTATAAGCATATTCGACAGTGGTTACCTGTTTGTTTGATTGTACTCAAAAGTATCATAGGAAGACTGTTCTTTGGCAGGAGTTTCAGGATTGGAATACCAGCTTAAAAAGTCAAAAGTAAAACATTTTTAAATATAAAATTGGACATAATGCATAACTGAAAATCATAAATTCATGTACTCAAATTTTTTAGAATGAATCAAGCTCGTATACTGAGGAATCGCTGTACTGTATACTGTATCCGTAAAATGAAAGTTTGTGAAATACAGTATATGAATGTTAACAAAATTCACACATCATTACATTTATTAAACTTCATGTATTTAACTTTTCTACACTTTTGGTTCTAGCTTTCAAGAATTACCGCAGTTGCGTACACTAAAGACTAGGCTACTAATGATTTTGCACACAATGTTAATTTGACACCAATAGTAATATTTAATACAGATTGTATTATTAATTCTAAAGATTGCTCTTTCAGTTGGTATATTCACTGCTTTATAAACGTATCCCATTGTTCTCAGCCTTGCAAGCATATGTCTCGTTTGTGAGAGTTAATCAATTCAAATGTTATCACCAGACCCACAATTTCCCATCGTAATTATAGGATGCATATACTAAATGAACCAATGTGAACATGATAAACTTCTTCACACTTATAACAGGGTATTTATGTTTCAATGTAATATTATGTATCAGCATGATGATTCTTATGCCCACATTGGTCCATCTGACATATGTGGACTATAATTTAACAACCAACTTGGGAATGAGCCATATCATCCCAAATTAGTTTTAAAAAATAATGGTAAGAACGTTTAACGTCGAGGCCTTGAAAACATATGCTAACACGATAAACCATAAACAGTGAATATGAAGTTTCCAAGATTTCGAAATGTGATGAGTGTAAAAGTTTCAAGATAATGAAACGACCCTGGGCATAATGTCAACATTATTTACATCAATAACAGCTACATCTTCATTATCGAAATAGTGTTAGTATATAGAATAGAACAGAAACACTAATTCAATACAATTTAATATTGAGTTAAATTTCAAAAATAAAAAATATATAAGCATGTAATACCCTTGTTGAGTGTAGTTTTACTTTAGTAAATTACAGTAAAATGCCCTGGTACAAGTAACCTGTAACTATGCTCTTGGGGTGCCAACCCTCTAATAATGTTCCTGACTTCAAAGCATAAAAAGGTTAAATGCAATGTTTTAATAGCGACAAGCATAAGCTTAGGCTTCATAATTATATCGTACCCAAACCAAGCTGAAACCAAAACGTTGTGTTGAAATAACAAACGTTACATTAATCAATCAACATACCCATAATGTGTAATTGCAGTGGTAGAACTTGGTCCGCTGTTCCCATGTGGTTGAACTCCTTCTAGTGACCATGATGAGATTTTGCTAGTTGGAGACGTATGTTCATCACCACCATCTATACGGTATATGCTGGTGCTTAGTATATGCATAATATATAAAACTCAAGCATAAAAATCGTTGGAATGCGTTCTATATTAACCTTTAAACAGTGCCCATTGCAGTTACTATAAATTGCCCAAAATCGTCTAGAAACCATTCACTCTATTCATGCACCCCACTTTGAAGATCACTGCTCTAAATACTAAGTGGAGTTGGCAGAGATGTGGTATACACAGTTGCAGCAAACACCCACGGTTTAACAAGTACAAACGGTTTGGGTCTATTAGACCCCACCGGCATTTAAACGTAAGTTTTTTATGCATGTGATAATACATTTAGGTAGTTTTTTGAAAAAATAAAATAGTTTGGCTCCTTATTTGGAAGCGCTCCGCTCCTTATTTGGAACTGTCTAAATAATGATGATAAAATGTTTAAAATAGGGATGGGCTAAATCCTAAATCTTCTCGAATCCGAATCCTGAAAGGTTCTCGAATCCAACGAATATGGAATCTTTCAAATCCTTCATAAATGAATAATAGTTACTTATGGGTTAAATGCCATCTTCGCTTGGAGCGCTAGTGATCAGGACAACTTGTTTTAGTTAATGTGTTGTTAATTTATTTTTTTTATTGCCTTTCATTAACCAAACCTGGAGATTATGAGTGTAGATCCGAGTTTAGGTTAGTCAAACACAATAAAATAAATAATTAACAACACATCAAATAAAACAAATTGCTCTGACCAGTAGCACTCCAAGCGAAAAGGGCCTATAACCCATAAGTACAGAATAATAATAATTTAATATGAAAAAAGAAGAAAAAAAAAGACCTCTATTTAAAATAAAAAGTTTTTAATTAAAGCAAAATTTGAAATCTTGGTTGTACGAAGATTTTCTCTATTATAGGCCGCATATAAGCCTACTTGTTTCAAGAGTTAACAAAAATTAAAATACTGAAATTTTTTAAGCAGGCCAAAAAATCAGAAACCTTTAATAGATATTTTTTTTAAGAACACTAGCATTCGATCTCACTCTGGGTCTAGCCTACTTCGTATAAAATCAGTTCTGATACCTGATGTCCTGCAAAAATGACGATTTTTTTGTTAGTTATTTATTAATGTTGGTACCAGGTACTTGGCCAGATCAACACTGATTATGACCATAAAATTACATGAGCACAATAAATACCAATTATACCAATGAACCAACCAAATATACCAATTGGAAATCCCCAAATAAATAAGTCCCATAAGGCTTATTTCTGACAGGGGATGCACATAACGAATTATAGAATTAAACGGATACACATTGTACACATTAAGTTATGCTAACCAACAGTATAAAACCAGTTTTTGAAGGGTAATTTCATGGCTGTCCAACTTCAGATGATCCGAGGGCCACATTAAAACAAAACATTAATCCAAGGACTGCATTCAGAGTAATACATGCATATGAAAATACTTGGAGAGTCACACCATTAGGTTTAGCAACAGTTCTGAACAAAATGTCACGTTATTTATAAAAATCTGTATCGAAACACTCGAGAATAACGTGGTAACATGGTGGCTGAGGGTCGCAAAAATATGTTCCAAGGGCCCTTGGGCCATGCTTTGGACAGCCCTGAGTTACATGATGGAGTCAAAATTAATCTTTCCAAAGTTTTAACATTTTTATAGGTGAGAATTCGAAAGATTCAAATGATGAAAAAAGAGCGAGAGCTAGAGATTTGAGTTCTCAAATCTTGAATATTTTTCAAGATTCGCGGGATTCGAGAATTCGAATGGCCCATCCCTAGTTTAAAATATTTTACAACAAGTCGTTGTAAGACGAGATTATGTGTTCAGTGTGAAGAATCATATATATTATATGGTCAAAACTAGTCAGACACTCAATTTTTGGTAAGCCTTTGCCTTTATTTAGCATGTTTATATTTCGCAGGACTTCTTTTGGCCTAAATAAGAGCTGCAAATCCTTGGAGCATAATTTCCACCAACTTGAGATAGGTTTAGTGGGAATTATCTTCCATTCTTCCTGCAATGCCATTACTAAAAATACTGTGGAAAATAGTCGTGGTGTTCAATGTTTTAGCTGACGTTCTAATTCATCCCACATATTTTCTCAAATTCGGGGTTCAAATTCGAAATTTGGGCAGGCCAGTTCAACATTTCGACTCGATTTCCCACAAACCACGACTGCACAGACCGTACCTATGGCACAGCACAAAACTCTGGGGTGTTGAAACAGGTAACCATCCATACCATATCAGTACTGTACTGTTGCCACAACATAAAAAGGGTTGAATTGTCCAGGGCTGAATTGTACTTTGATGTTGAACATTGGTGTTTAGTGCCACAAGTGTCACCATCACGTGATCCCAACCAAGCTATATGATTGCTAAAAATCATACCACGTGACACACTTTGGTGGTGCTAAACACTGATGTTCAACATCAAAATACACAACCCAGAATGTAAAATGTAGATGTACATTGTATGCTCCGACTTCAAGATTTCAGGGTTCATTTGGTTGACATCATATTTCAAATTTTCTCAAAAAAATTGAACGTAAAAAGAGTGTTTCTCACACCCTCTTTTGCCAACCATACATACTGTATCGGTATGGTTATGGTCTGTACTTGGTTTTTTACACAGGCACCAAGTAGTCATATGGCTGTCATTTGGCCCTCGGAGTTTATTAAATTAGGAAATACACAAATGATGATGGGGTGAAGATGATGAAGATAAAATGAACCGGTTTTACGCTGCAGGAAGAAATGGGATAACCCCGAGAAAACATACCCCCGTGATGTCAAACCCCCAACTGAATCTACATGCTAGTAACTATTACATCTATCAAAGCTAAACCTTTCATAAATAAAACATAATAAACAAAATTCGGCTGCCAACAGATGAGAGTGCCACATGTCTCTGGATATACCCACCAGTTAAGGTTAATTAACAACAACCCCAGTTCATTCCCATGGTGCGCAGATATAACTGGAAACATCTCAAAATTCATACAAGACAAAATTCTGCACCAATTCAATTATTGACCCTATCAAACAAAAGTAATGTGCAAAAACAACATTACCTTTTTCCGTGTCCAATGTTCTTTGGCAATGTTTATTCTGTATTAAACTTTTTGGCTCACCTCGATGCGTTGTTTCATCAGTTGTATTTTTTGCTAGATCACTTATTCTGTCAGAAACACAAAAATTTGGAGAATTCTCCTTCACTCGCCCAGCATTCAAAGCTGCATTGTCAAAAGGCGGTTTGGTAGTTCCAACCATTGTCTTTGATTTCGAAAACCCGCTCGGCGACCGATTTGCATCACATTTGAACTCTGTTGTGGAAGTGTCTGTCATCGTTAAACTATTCAAACACAGTGCATCAGCATGTCTGCCAATTGGCAATGGTTGACAGGCAAAGCCAGGATTAAACTGTTGCTGGAGAAAAACATGATCTAGTCCACCGACTATCTTTATCACTTGACTGTAGTCAAACACTTGATTTCCACATCCCTTGTCTAGAATGCCATCAAAGACAGGTGTTTGTCCCAAGTAAATTCGAGCCTGACGCACTCCAATGAGTAAATCCTGTTAAATAAACAAAACCGAATTTCAGAACTCTTAATGCCCGAATTCAAATGAAACAATAAGTATTCAGATAAAAATAAATAACTACCTTTATATTATGATTGTAATTCCAAATTTTAATGGTAGCAATTCTGACACTATCGCAAGCATCAATCCGTAATACCAGCTTCAGTGGTTCCAAAGGCAAAACACAGCTCCACATGTAGCGTTCTTTCACAGTCTGGAAATTAAAAAAATAAAATTTCACGTGATGAATAGGCTACTTGTAATACACAGAACAAAAACTTATCCTATCAATAAATTGAAATTCTTAATTCAGCCACAAAAGTAGTTTTTTTTTTACGAGGACACTGACTAGCTATACGGCTATACTCCATTTCACATTAGCTGGCACGGAATTAGCTTGAGGCAGTCAAGGGGCGAACTAGGTGATCACTGTGTGACCACTGATCACACAGCAACTGAAACGTGT